>VXBP01009264.1:277147-550654 GCA_013400115.1 Rhinopomastus cyanomelas | reverse complement strand
CGAGGTCCCTTCCAAGCTGTAATGATTCTATGATTCTGTGAAAACACCTCAGGCACCTGCATCAGCTACAAAACTGGGGGAGCATTTGGTGCGGGCTGGAACAGGGTGTCCTGTCTGCAAGGAGGCTCCATCTTCTGCTGCCCCACCAATGAACCTCAAGTCTGTGGTGCCTCTTGGCTGGAGAGTCTCCGCTAATTGGAGCTCCTGCAAGTTGCAGGCGGGCTGTGTCAGAGTGTCAGGGGTGCAGGCAAGGGCTTGGATGTGACCTCAGCCTCCAGGGCTGCAGAAGTGCTGAGCATGGAAGAGTCTTCTCACACCAACTCATGACCAAGTGTTTGTTTGTTTGTTTTCAGCAGTCTGTGTCTTGCTCTGGACATATAAAGTCAATAGTAAGGGATGCAACCACCCCAGGGAAGCAGGAGATGCCCACAGAGCACTTCCCCACCTCTCACATCACAGGCTTGTGTGGTCTCCTACCAGCTGTGGCCAGCTGCGACGAACAGGAGCAGGACAGCATCACCAAACACAAAAGAGCTTCCTGGACTCCTGAGATGCAGAGGGCCTGACCTGCAGGAAACTGCAGTCTGGGGAACAGGGATCCTCACCCCTGCCAGAGGGTGTCTTTTACCTGCCAGCCTTTCTGCAGACTTCTTGTTGTTGTTGTCTAGTCTGGAGAAGAGAAGACTAAGAGGGGACCTTATTGCCCTCTAAAACTACCTTAAAGGAGGTTGTAGCAAGGCTGGTGTTGGTCTCTTCTCTCCAATTAGTGATGATAGGACGAGGGGAAATGGCCTCAAGTTGCGTCAGGGGAGGTTTAGATTGGATGTTAGAAGGAAATTCTTTACTGAGAGGGTCATTAGATACTGGAATGGATTACCCAGGGAGGTGGTGGTGTCACCATCCCTGGAGGTGTTTAAGGAACGAATGGATGCCACGCTTAGGGATGTGGTCTAGCAGTTAGACACTAGGAGAAACACTAGTTGGACTCGATGACCCTGGAGGTTCTTTCCAGCCATGATGATTCTATGATTCTATGATGCCCCACATTGGGCACCCAGGAGCGATGGAGTCACATTTTGTGATTGAGACGCAGTATCCAAAGAGGGTCGTTTTGGTGGAGAGCTCTAACCCCCTGAGTTACAAACGCAGCCCAATTCCATGGCTCGTCATAGGGCACCATGGGGATTTGTAGGCGTCACCACCTCCCCAGTTCCCCTTGAGAGAAAGCTCCAATGCTCTTTGCATCCAGCAGCGGCCTCGGGAAGTGCAGCGGGGTCCACAGCTGTGACCGACACATGAACGGGATCAGCAATGAGCTGGGCTGCTTTCCACAGCTGTGATCGACATGCAAGCAGGGTTGGCAGTGAGCTGGGCTGCTCTGTTGGGGATGTGGCAAGCGAGTGCAGCAACTCGCGGGAAGAAGCAATCAGCAACCAGCTTCTCAGGGCAGAAAACGAAGGGATGTGCAGAACAAACTGCTGTTGCCCAAGGAGGAGATGGTTGGGAAGATGTCTGCTAGAGATGGATGTGGCCTGAGGAGTCTGGAGCTGAGTTCAGGCATGGGCGGATTATAGAGGGTGAGATTGGCTTGAGGTGTCCTTGGTCGCTCATGGCTTTTAAAACCTCAGCACTGACCTGTGCTCCAGCGACAGTGGCCACACGTTTGTGTTTGCAGCCCTTTCTTCTGCTGCCTCCCCACCAAGACTGAAAACAAAGCACCTGCCTTTCTGTCTGTCCACAGACCTCAACCTAAAACGTCACCCATTCCAACACCTTTGGGTACAATGCAGCAGAGGGACAGTGAGAAGCAAAGCCTAGAATAAGATTGAAGGAGCTGTGTGAACAAACCTGCTGCAGCTGAAACCAAACTGAATGAAACCACCCAGACCTTTCCATTCCTCTTTTACGGGGTATTTTAAACACAGGCGGGTGAAAGAGGAACTGAACAGTAACTGAGCTCCTCAGCCATGCTTGCTCTAGCAAGGAAGACGGCCTGGCTGGTACCTTCATTCTGGCTCAGGAAGAACTCATGAGCCTCCCAGGGAGCCCAGCATGTGGGGACCATTGGGAGCCAAGTGTGTGGGGATGCTTGGAGGCGTAAGGAAGTGTTTGCCAGACCAGGGGTTTGGACAGAGCTGAGCAGCTCAGCACAAGAGGTGGCTGCAGCCTGAGCATGCAAGCTCATCAGCGCAGGTCCCAGCAGTGAGCACTGGAGCATCTCCATGCAGGTCACCAGCAGAGCCAGGCAGCACAGCAGAGGCAATTAAAGGGCAACCTGAGAGGCAACAACTGCAAAGACAAAACAGCAGCCAAGTGCTGGGGATGGGAGACTCATCCTCTGAGAAGGACCCAAAGTCTCCGTGGTGCTGGCACGGCTGGTTGATGGCAAACGCATTGGGCATGATGTGATATTGATGATGAGTCCTGCCCTTACAAAAAGTACTACAAGGCTGGTTTGGCCTTTGCATTGCTGCTTGTGCTGCTGCCTTGGGCACAGACGGCTTGTTGGCCAGTCCTCTGCAGCTGGGGCAAGTGCTGACTGCTGCAGGCTGGGTGACCGGGTGGTGGCTGGGCTAGGAACAGCTGATGTTGGCACTCTAGTGACTTCCTTGGTGACTATGAGATGGGTTAGCACCCACTGTCCAGCCCGGGCCTGTTCGGGTGACACAGTTGCATAGGGTGGAGGTGCAAGGTGCTCACCCTCCCCCAGCTGCCTCTCACCCTGCTTGGGAGCCTTATGCCCCAGCAGCAGGATGGGGAGGACCGCTTTCACAACCTGGACGTGTTGTCACTCACATCCAGACATTTCCTGTTATCTAACCTCAGCCTTATCTTCCTCATTCGAAGCTTCCTCTCAAAGGAGGAGCGGCCCCTTCAAAAACGGAGCCGAGTGCCTGAGCCGTGCTCCTCCAGTGCAGCCCTGCTCCTGTGCAGCCCTGCTCCTGTGCAGCCCTGCCTGCCCCGGGCCTTGCTGGCTCAGCACGGTAGGTGCCAGCTCCCCATCCTGCATGGTGGAAGGGGTGGCTGGGGAAGGGGAAGGATCGTTCCTTCAGGGCTGCCTCCTGTTTCTTCAGGAGGTCCCAGAGGACTGTGGTGGCTGGGACACACAAACCGGTGAGGTGTCCCCGTCCTGACATTGCAGTCTGAGCTCCACTGGGGCTGAGGCTGGCTCAGGTTTGGGCTGGCTCTTAGCAGTGGGACTGTCCACCTGAGCCAGAGGAGACTTTTGGTCTCTTCCTTCAGAGGAAAGATGGTGATGTGGGGCTGGGTCGGCTTTGGTGAGTGTGGGCTAGCAGGTGCAAATGGTGCTGGCCCCAGCTGGGCTGTGATTTACTGCTGAGGGTGGACGGCAGTGTGGAGCCCTATAGGTGTTTCTCCCCGCTACGGCTCACACTCACACACGACCTGCAGAGGAGTCGCTGGTGGCAGGGAGATTGTGATCGGAATTAGTCACAGATGGGGCAGTGTGCAGAGAGAAGGGAAGCAGTGGGATGGAGGAGGGTTTTGCTGGGGAGAGACAAGGTCCCCAAGAGCTGGCTGCCAGCTTGCTCGTCAGCTCCTGGTGGCTGCAGGCCAGCGGATGAAGGTTCGCTGTGCAGCCCTCTTTCCTAACCCTGGCTGCTGGGGGTGCGAGCAGTCATGAGGACAGCAGTCCCTGCGCCAGGACCGGGGCTGCAGTGCTCAGGTTGCAGGAGGGCATGCGGCTGGCAGCTGCCGGGTCGTGGAGTATGACTCTTCCTGGTCGCTTTTCAATGTGAGGCACCAGCTGTAGCCTTTCAGGCTCCCAGCCTTATGTCTGGTCCCACATATGTTGGTGAAGCTCATGACCTCTTCACTGAAGTGTGTGCCAGCTGCTGGAGTGGCACCTTATGCATGTGATGGGTCTGTGTCCCCAGCCACAGGGACTGGTGCTGGTGCTTTGCCTTTCTGTCCCATACAGGGAGTGACCATGGAATCTGGAGCTGCCTTTTCAAAATCCTCAGCCTCAGCAGCACATATGCTGCCAGCAAGGATCTACCAGCTCCCAGAGGTTTGCTGCATGGACTTGGCCCATCCTCCAGGCCCTCCCGTGGGGCAGGATTTGGTGGGCAGGATTTGGTTGCCAAGATGGTCCAGCTTGCTCCCCGGCTCCCTGGGAAGATCTCCCCAGATCCGGGGCCACTCTGTGGGTCCAGCTGTGTGTTTCTGAAGGCCCTCCAGAACAAGGGCAGTGGCACAGCATGAGCATTTCCTTGCAGCGCAGAGAAGGGTGTTCTTGGGGTGGGGGGCTTGGGGCCACGCGGCCAGCAGTGCTGGGGGAGCCTGGCAGCAGCAAGGGTGTCAAAGTGCAAGTATGAAGCTGCATCAGGAGCAGAGTGTGTTTTCCTGCAAGGGAGAGGGCTGAACCGTGGCTGTCACTGCTTGGAGCGGATCTGAAGGTGAAGGAGTCGTGGGACAAGACAGAGCAGAAGTTTATTGTGAAGCGGGGCCAGGCAGAGGAAGTGTCCAGCTTGGGCTGAGCGAGGAGGAGCTGTGTGCTGACAAAGGTGAGGGAATGACCAGCACGTGCCGGGCTGCAGGGTTACTGGAGTGGAGCACAGTGCTGACAGCAAGGCTGGGTCTGTGCTTCCCAACTGCCTGAGGACAGTCCTGAAGCACTTCAGGCTGTCTCTCCTCAATCCTCTCCAAAGCTGGGTCAGCTGCTGTGCTTGCTGGATCATAGTTCCCAGGAGCTTTCCTGCGGGTTGGGAATCTGTTCACCACCCTGCTGGGTGAGCTGCAGCACAGCGAAAGCAGCAAGCCCAGGCTGAGGAGGCCAGGGACCTCCCAGTTGCTCTCCATCCAGCTGCGCTCCTGTGCTGCTGCTGCACAGCTCATGCCAGGGAGTGTGGTTTGTTGGGGAACAGCTGAGAAGGTTTCCTTGTTGCCCATATGAGCCCTGGTCCACACTGGAGCATGGTCTCGTGGGCAGCAACTGCACCCTCAGCCTGGAGCTTCTCCCCACGACAGAGCAGGAAGGCAGGGAGCTGCCCAGGCACCTGCCAGCTGAGGAGCAGGAGTCACCTGTTCAGCCTCTTGCTGTGTGTTGCTGTTGCTGGCTGGCTGCTGCAAGTCAGCAGAGGTGCTGCAGGGACCTGTGCAGCGAGTATGGCCCTGCTTGCCTGTGATGAAGCAAACCCTGTAGGCTGCAGTTCCAGGCTTTGCTGGAGCCTGCGTGATAGATGAGCTCAACCTCATCGACCCAGATATCCCAGTGTTTGCCAGGCAAAGCTCCCAGCAGCATCAGCTGCTGCACTGGGAGTGCAGAAGGATCCTGTATGGAGCAGGATGGTACCCAGTGGAAGTCTGTAGTGAGCGAAGCCCTGTAGAAACACCTAAGACATGCCAGGCAGCTTGTGGGGGAACTTCTTGTGCCTTCGACTAGGGACTAACTGAAGGATGCAGAAAGAGTCCTTTCACCCTCTGATGGCTCAGAAACCCTCCATCACCTCCAGACTGAGATGATAGCCTGGTTTGTGATGCTGAGCTTTCACTTGGAAATGTCCACTTCAGCCTGACATCAGGAGTTCTGACAGTGACAAATCCCTTCAGTCCAGATCCCATCATTATCCCATCATTATGGAGCAGGGCAGCAAGTTCCACTCCTGTCTGCTGATGGAGTTATGTCTGCACAGTGCCCTCCTCTTCTCTGTTGCTAACAGCAACGTTTCAAGCGGCTGTTTCTTCTGTCAGGAAGCCACGACGGGGGATCATTTTGAGCCTCAGCTGTAGAAGCTGTGCTGACTTCTTTTCTCCTTTTCACCCCTCCTGCCACTCTCAAGGCCAGAGCTTCCACTGCTAAGAAGCAGCAATGAAACCAAGGGAAGGCTGGTTGCTGGTACCTGCTGAGAAGCCCACTCAGCCCCAGCACTCCTCTGCAGCTGGTGCCTACTGCTGTGTGCTGCAGACAGCAATACCACAGGGGTGCCAGAGTTTGAGAGGAGGCATCAGCCTTAGTTGTGCTTGAACCTGGCTGTCCTGTGCTGGGCTGATCCTGCTTCAGAGACTGGCACTGTTTCCTGCTTCAGAGACTGGCACTGTTTCCTGAGTCTTTGACTAAGTGACAGGTGACTAATGGGTGAGTGTCACCCATTCCTGCAGCAGAGCAGCTGTAGGAGCCAACCCTGGTTTGGTTTTCCTGGATCTTGCAGGGGTCAGGGTTTCAAATCTGCCTGAGGTGGAAATTCTGAGCAGGCACCATCCGAGAGGGACACAGAGTGGGGACTCTCCCCGAGACCTCCTGCTGTCTACGCTCTGTTGCTGGATTTTCTGTGGTACCTTTCTGCACTTAATGTGCTTTAGTCTCGTTAAAAGAACGGGGGGGTCTGCTGGGCAGTGGAGGCCGAGATGGGGACGGCAGGTTCTGGATGCTGGAGGCTCCTGCAGTGCTTTGGGTTGTGCAGAAGCTGGTGCGTGAGGCACTAGGCTCACAGGGACACTCGAGTGAACGTCACCACTTCATGTGAGAAGGCTGAACACCCCCTGACATGTGGGAAGCTGCAGTGGTCCCCAGTGTGTGGAACAATGGCGCCCTTAGCTCTGCCCAGTGCACAGCTGCTGCCCTGCCATGGGTACTCTGCTCTTTGCGTCGTGTGTGTCTAGAGAACAACTGGCTCCACGCTGTGGTGGCGTAGTGTGACCAAGTGCTCTCATGGCTGTGTTGTCAGCATCTCAAGGTGCAAAAGGCTGGTCTCAGCTCCACAGAGCCTCAGCCTTTGAATCACTGTGGTGGAGATTGTCCACAGCAGAAGGCAGCGTCTGGTTGTGCAGATCTCTGTCACCCACAGAACAGCTTGGGAGGGGACCATGCAGGTCGGTGACAGTGGCTTTGGCTGCCTGGGAAAAGCCTCTGGAGCTAACCGAAGCATCAGCCTTTCTCTTCCCTGTGTGTTTCCACAGGATGGCTACCCCGAGGAGGACCCCGCGAGCCCATGGAGGGCTGCAGTGCCGCGCTGCGTGTATTTGACAAGCTGAGTTTGACACTCAGTGTGCAGAGTGTCAGTTTGCCAAATACCCCAAGTGAGGCACCTGCTGAGCATCGCAGCTGCACGCCGAGGGCTCCTTCCTTCCCACCTGCATTCCACCCCTCTCTGAGACCCCAGGGAGCTGTTGGAGGTTGTCACTGACCACTTGGACTCTGACCCTGTGCTGTCAGGTCCCCCTTCCGACCCCAGCTTCGAAGTCACCTCTCAGGGTGCTGGTCTTCATGACAACTCTGTGCAGAAGTAGGCTGGTACCTTCCTCTGCACTGGGAGGGCAAAGAATAGGGTGCTGGCACCTTGCTCCTTGCAGCCAAAGCCAGCGCTGTTCTCTTCTGCAGCAGCAGCTGCCAGCTGCTCAGGCAACAAGGGTTCTGGCAGCTGTAGTCACATCGTGGGGAACAGCAGCTCTACCCAGAAGATTCCTTTGGACAGGCAGGAATCTCTCCTACTTGGGCTGCAAATTGACGAGCTGCAAACTGATGAGGCTGCTGATTAACTTTCCCCACTGCCACTGGCTAGTGACAGGCGCCTGTTTGCTCAGTCTGTCTGAGGCCATGGAGCCCACTGCTCCTCCTTGGAGGCCTGTTGGGAGAAGGCTCCTTGGTTTCCCCAGAAAAAGCTGTCAGCAAGGCTCCCTATTGCTTCTCTTGCCTTCCTGACGTTTGTTTAGAGTCAATCCTTACCGCTCCTCCCTACAACAGATAAACAGTTGTAGTCACTGACTCACAGAGGCTCAGATCTGAAGTCTGAGGCAGCTCAGGGTGGGGGCAATGAAACAGCCCAGTTGGACAGATCAGACTCTCCTAAAGCACTGAAAACTTAGAGCTAAGGAAAAGATCCCGAGCCCCTGCTTCCCTGTTTGTTTCAGGTCAGCTTGTTCCAGGTCAGCAGCACCAGCAGAGGCTGCAGTATCTGGGGCTCCGATAAACTGACACTGAGCCTTGTGCCTCTTGGTGCAGCTGTTTCTTGCTAAAGACTTTGAAGAAGTTGGAGGTTGTACAAAGCTGGGACTGATGTCTGGACGTCCCCGTGTGAGCAGCTGTGTTCTGCTTTTTGCACAGGCTGGCAACAGGGGTCCCTGTGCACTTGTGCCCTGGGCATGAGTCACACTCCCGTGGTCTCTCTCAAGCACCTACTCGTGACTCACAGACATCTCTCTGGTTTTAATCACTGAGGGCAGCTTCTGGAGAGAATAAAGTTTACCACTTCTCAATTTGTACTGTGCTCAGGGCTGGTGGGTCCCCATTGCAGCAGCAGCTGTGCCAGCCCCAGCCCTCCCTGCTGCCGCCGCAGTGTCAAGGTTTCGGCAGAGCCGAGCTCTCCTGCACCGCAGCCAGCCAGGGCTTCATGTGTTTGTCGTAAGTGCCTCCTCGGCCCTGCCAGCTGTGACTGACAGTGCAGTTTGCCCCTCTGCTCTCAGCTGGGCAGGAAAGAAGTAAGTTAACACACAGAGACCAAATTCTGGTGGCATGAGTGTTTCTGAGACTTTGCCTCCCTTCTCTCTGCTGAGAACAGCAGAAGGGCTCCGAGGGCCAGGACAAACTCAGCAACCGCAAAAGCCAGCAGGTCCCCTCAGTGGCTCTGGAGCCAGAGGAGGTGCAAGCCCTATGACACAGTGCTGGCCACTGGCCATAGCGTGTGTCCTTGGAGCCCACCGAGCTTCGGAGCGGGAGCAGAGGTTTCCCTCCTGTGCTGGAGCAGAGCTGGTGCTCAGCAGACCAGCATCACCTTGCTGAGTGACCAGTGTGAGGGAAGGAGCAGTTCAATAGGACTCAGCCAAGTCCTTCAGGACTGCCAGGTGGAAAACATCCTGGTTCCAACAGGTTCTACTGTCAAACACACCCAAAATAAAAATGAAAACATAATTCCACTCTGCAGCTTCTCCAGGGCTTCTGAAGGAGCTGCTTGCAGCTCCTCGGAGCAGATCAATGCTGGCAAAGTCATGGTGTTCCACAGTCCATAGGGACGTGGGACTGAGCACACAGCGCTAGGAAACAGTGCAGAAAGACATCAGTGCACTGGAAATAAATGAGGATGGGGAAACTGAGAATTTGTCATTTCCCTTCCCACACAGCATCACCTCACACTACACATTTCTGCCCTGTGTGAGGACAGCTGCAACCCCCGAGCTCCCCTGTGTCCTTTGTGATGCACCACCCCCAGGCCTGCTGACACCAGCAGCTGCTGCTCCAGCCTGGTGTCTCCAAGGCCAACTCCTGGTAGTGCTGGTGCCAGCTGCAGTGAGCACTTGGCTGTGCGGCATGAGCTCCCTCATCCCTGGTACAGAGCACGAGAGGCCCTCACACACACTTGTTGCACTTCTTGCCCTCGGTCAGGGCAGAGCTCCCCTCCAGCCAGGACCCTGGAGCTGGCCAGGTCTGAGAGCTGAGAGACCAGCGTTTGGAGGGGAGCCTGGCACTGCCATAGCTCCTGCCCACCTCCCCAGCTGTGCAGCAGCCTGGCCCTGCAGAACAACTGTCCCTGCACGTCCGCTGCTGTGGGCATGAAACCTGCACAGAACAGGCAGGACACGTTTAATCTCTGTTCTTGCCTGGTAACCACCCAATACCCTGAAGAGACATCACTGCAATTCAGACTACTAGAGGTAACCGTTGAGACTGCTCTTCCCAGCACTCAGGCCATAAAAACCTCTGTGCACTGGCCATCAAGCTGCTAACCTGGGAATGGAAGATCCGTGGCAGCAGAGACAAGAGCTGTGTGGGTCTGGGTCAGTGCCAAGAAGGGTGTGTCAAAGATCCAGAGCTCTAAGGCTACCCCAATGTCCCCCCTTCACTGCACCCACTGATTTAATAAAAGCAAGTAACCCTCCCTGCACATCTGCTTTGCTAAAGCCAGGTGGCAGCCCCTGTCCCTGCCCTGTCTGCCAGCCAAGCCTGTGGGGCAGAGGGACACTGCCTGTGGGTTCCGGGCAGACAAGGTGGGCAGAGCTCTGCAGCAGCACCCAGCACCATCACTACTGCCTTTACCCTGCTCCAACACAAAAGACTCAGGGAGAGGCGGGGTGTACAACCAGTTTCTTGTACAACCAGTATGTGCCAGAGGATGTCCATTTCCAGCACAGTCCCTGGCCCCTCGCAGCCTGGGGTGTCCTGACAGGGGATCATGCATTGAGAGTACATCTTGCTGGTGTCACTGGCAGGCAGCACCACACCCAGTGACACCTCAGTTTGTAGGATAAATCTGCGTGTGTTTCTACTCTTTCAGATCCCCTCTGCCTCACCTTGGTCCTTCAGGCTGCTCAGAAATCGCTCACACAATAAAAGCAGGTGGGTAACCACTTGCTGAGGGCTCCCGCAGCAGTGGGCAGGGCTACATCTACCAAAGCCCAAGACAGTTTTGCAGCCCTGGGGTTAAGGGAAGCAACAAGATGGGTCCAGGGGTCACAGCAGTAGGCAGAGAGCAAGAAGAGTCCATTGGTAAAGGTTATCGCTCAGTATCTGCAGCTTCACAGCGCTGCTCCCGTGGAAAAGCTCAAACTTTTACACCTCATACTCCGATTCCATCGCAGCCACAAGGGTCTCACGCTCGGGATTCTTCCTGAAACACGAGCTCTCAGGGCCGTGGTCCCCCACGGTGAAAGTGTCCTTGAGTGTTTTAGGCTTAGAAACGGGCTCCTTGTGCAGGCACCTCTCAGGGGCTTCATCTGCCTGCAGCCTTGCGACGCCTGCAGCGCTGCAGCTGCAAAACCAGACACCATTGAGGACAGGTCAATCAGTTAAAGGCAGCATCAGGGGTTAGCAAAACCTATATCGTCTTGTGAGGGCTGAGGTGGCCCTGAAACACCCGGGAAAGTGACACGGAGAGAGATACAGACAGGAGAGGGAGACGAAGCAGTTCACACCGCGGTGTCTCGCACCCTGCCGCAGCGCTGTGGCTCTGCACCGCGCCGGGGGACCCGCACACAGCCCGCCCGCGGGAAACGTAACGAAGGCTGAGAGGGCTGAGAGCGGAACCGGGCAGCAGACGCATCTGCCCAGCTGTATGGGACTGGAAAGCGCACAGAGTGACTTGGACAGGCACTGGGACGTGTTTATCAAAGAGAAGGGAGTCTGTAGGGGGAACTTGTGTGGAGGGAGGAGCTGGGAATCCCTGTCCTTTGCTTTGGGAAGCGATGGGGACAATCTACTGCGGACAGCAGCTTTCCCCGGCGTCTGCGCGGCAGAGCCGAGGCGCCTCAGGACATTCCTCTCGTTCCAACATGTTAAAGAGCAGACTCTTGCCGCTCTAAAGCCTTCCTGCCCCCATGCTGCCCGCGAAACGGGCTGCCGGGGTGTCCGAGTGCCCCCTGCCGCAGGTCACAGCGACCCCGGGCTGTTCCCTGAGCCGAGGAGCCCCGGCACATCCTTCGGGCTGATGGGAACCACCGCGTCCCCGCAATGTCCCGGGCGACAAACTACTCACAAAGCGACTTCGTACGGAGCTTCTGGAAGAGAAAAAAAGAGGTATAAAAGATTCGCAGAGCCCCATATGCTGCCAGGGATTCCTGCCTTCGGGGATAACCCCCCGCCCTGCCACTCCCAAGGATGGAGACTCTCACCCGCCTTGTCCCGCCGCCGCCAGCGAATCAGCGCAGCCAGAAGTGCGATCAGGAGGGCAAGCAGTGCGGCCCCGCACAGCGCCCAGAGCAGCGGGGGCAGCGCCATCCGTGCGGTACCTGCGGGGAGAGGGCGAGACCTGGGGTCGGCCGGACAGGGGCACTCGCCCCGGGGGTCTCAGACCAGATCCCACTCACCTGTGGCTACCAGAGAAACTTCGGAAGCCGCTTCTGTCCCGGAGCCACCTGCGGGGGTCCGCGGGGTCAGCGCGGGGCTGCGCACCGGGAGCTGCCGGCCGCCCCCTTGGCTTCCCCGCACCCCCGGACGGCCAGCGCGGGAGCACCATCGGCAGCTGCTCCTTAGCGCTCCATGGGCCCCAGCCCAGGTGACCCATGAAGCCGTGTAAACCCTCCTGCTCCCCAGGCTCCGGTCCCTGCAGAGCTGCACCTCGGGGTCACCTGTGCCCTTCCCCAGCTCCCCAGGCCATGGTCCCTGTGGCACTGGCTCTGCTCTGCTGTCGCAGGGAACTCTACCCCAGCTGAGAACCTGCACCTGGGGGCCAGGCTGGGCTGATTCTGTCCCACCTGCAGCACAAGCCAGGTCAGACCAAGAGGGTTCCCTCGAGGCCCCCTGCCGTGACCGGGTGCACTCTGAAGCAGGATGCCAGCCAGCTCCTGTGATCTCCCCACCCTGATGCCAGTCAAGATACTGTCATGTTGAGCATCGCCCTGCTGTGAGAGAGGAAACTCCCTCCTCAGTCCTGTGCATGGAGATGGGGGGGTCTAGGCTGGGCACTCACCTCTCACCACCAGCTCAACCTCGTCGCTCATCTGCACAGCCCCGGCCCCAGCCCTATTCTCTGCCTCGCAGTAGTACTTCCCGCTGTCAGAGGGCTGCAGGTGGTCCCATGCCAGCTCTGCCTGGCTGCTCAGGAGCAGGGCTTTCCTTTCTGGGATGCTCCGGAACCAGCGGTAGCTGATGGGGGGAGACCCACTGGCCACACAGGTCAGGCTGGTGCTGGCTCCTGCTGGGACCACCAGCCCCAGCTCCCCAGCCCTGATGATTGGCTTGGTTGCTGCAACTGGAAGACAAAGCAGATGTGGCGCAGGTCAGGCCGCCCTGGCTGTGGTAGGGAAGGTTCCTACCCTCTCTATGGCTGGTCTTTCACTGCTTCCCTGGAAGGAAGAGCAGCTCCAGGCTCACCTCTGCACTTGTTAAATTCAGGGTTATGCCAGCTACTGCCTCCAGATCACACCGGTCCTGCTCTGTGCAGCAGGTGCTCCCATGCAGAAAGACTGCTTTTTCTAGCATTTGCTGAAGCAGTTCAGCAAGAGGAGAAGGTCGATGTGGCCAGTACAGCACCCACATCCTACAGGATCCAGGGGGATTCTGGCTGTGTGCCCAAAACCAAAATCAGATCCAGATGTTATCTTGAGCAAAACAGGTTCAAGTGGCCCATTGATAGTCCCAGAGTAGGGTGTCTAACTGAACCCCTTCCTTGGCCCATCCCTACACCTTGCTGAGGGCTAGCACAGCAAGGGAGGAGGTTACCTCAGCACCCAGTTGGGGCGTTGGTAGACAGTGTGGTGTGGAAGACTGTTCCCACCATCTGCTGCGTCTATGTCTCTGTAGGTAACAGTGGCTGCTCACACAGGGCTTTGTCGCTGGACTTACCTTTGACAACGCTGACCGTGGTGGTCATTTCCCTTGTCACCAAGCTGTTACGTTCAGACTTCCAGGTGACTTGGCAGGTATAGTGTCCACTGTCAGGGATTTCCAGGTCCTTGATTAAGAGTGAGGCATTCCCCGGGCTGTGCTCTGGGACACTGACCCGGTCTCGGAACCAAGACAACAAGATGTGGTCACCAGAATCATCCCTTCGGAAGATGGTCGAGGTGCTGAGGTCTCGCTGCAGGCTCCAGCTGAGTGTTTGCTGGGTGAAGCCTTCCAAGGGTGTGTAGGTGCATGGTAAAGTGGTGGATCCCTTCCACATGCTCTTGATCTCATGGACACCAGATAGTTCCAGGAGGGCTGCAGGGAAGAAATAAGAATGTGGCAGAGCAGGTGCAAAACGTCCTTAGGACAGATGGGAATCGCCAGGCAGTGGAAACCAGCATGCGGCCACATCTTAGCAATGCTGTGGTGTGCAGCCAGCTAAACCAGGGCTTGTCCCCACCTCTCTGAGGAGAGGGAAGTAAGCAGTTACTTGGACCTCATGGCTATTTCTCTTGTTTCCCCCCAGACATTTGCCAGGTCCCAATTCCTTCCTGGTACAGAGGCAGAAGTCCTGCTCCTGGCGGCAGCATCAGAGCCATGGTCTTCACAAAGTTTGAAGGACCATCTCTTCTTCTGTCTTTCTATTCCTGGCCTTTACAGGCTGCACCTGCTGCTGGGCTTTGTGCCCATACCAGCAGACAGCGAGCCAAACAGCAGCAGTTCCCACCCATTGGCACAGGGAGCTCAGACACCACTACCTGCAGTGCTCACTTTTACTTTCTAGAGAGGAGGAAGGAATCTGCTGCTTCACTGCAATGAACCATGAGGGCAACTCATTAGCCTTCATTAATGTTGCTACCTTTTCTGCAGCACCTCTGGTGCTCCCAGACCCCAGCAGTGCAGCTGTGTGCAGAGAAGCTGCAGCTCTGCCTGCCCAGAGCTACTGGGAGGTGCCAGCTGGGGCAAGGCAGGTGTCTGAGCATCAGTGTCCATGGGGACAACCAAGGGCATTGCTGGGGCTGAGCAGAGTGACAGCTTGTTTCTGACACGAAGCTTTGGTTGTCCTTTACTGGGTGGCTTGGAGGGGGCAGGCAGAGCTCCAGCTGTCAGAGCTCACACTGGTCAAACACAACTACTAGACAGATTGGTCTGTAAAGGGTTTCCATTTCTCTTCTCAGTTATTCTCACTGAGGAAACTAAGAAATGTGGGAGCTAGAAATCTGCTCTTCTAGACAGACTGTCTGGGTGCTTGGTGCCCTCAGGTGCAGGGGTGTTTGCTCTCCAGCCTGTTCATCTGGACACAGTCCTGTCTGCATGTCCCTCTAGCACCCTTTAGTACCACTGTGTGCCATGGACCAGCTGCCAGCAGGCAGCAGCGTCCTGTGAAGTGGCCACAGCACCCAGTGTCAGTGTCAGCAGGGGTGGCTCTGCAGGAGAGCTGGCTGGGAGAAGCTCAGCAAAACAGAGATCTCTGAGGTGGGTTTTAGAAGGGTTTCCTCCCAATAACAATTCTTAAGCTGGGCTGGAGTCTTCCAGAAAACCAGTGTGGATTCCCTCACAGGACAGAGAGAAGGCTGGAGCCAATGTAATCCAGAGGGCCTGTGTTAGAGACCAGAAGTTTGATCACAGAGGTTTGTGTAAGGCAGGTCAGCATCAGCCATGCCCTGGGACTGGCACCCGCACCTCAGGAACGTGTGAACTGCAGCAGAGGTGCCAGGGTCCCCTCTCCTAGCGCACTAAGAGTCAGCAGATCGCGAGAGACCAAGGGAACCTGCGTGCGCCAGCACTTGCCTCACAGCTACCGCGCCTCTTCTTCCCAGGACCACGCTAGCAGAACAGCTTGTGGCATTAAATTCTTGGAGGGTTCCAGCTTCACAAAGAGTTTTTTGAAACTAACAGAGTGGAGCAGTCCTCTCTGAAGGTCCTGAGCAGGGCTGGTTTGTTCTTCCTTTGGGGCATGGACCAGTGCCTTCACCTATGGCTGCTCTGTGTGCTCTGCTCGCCAAAGCACCTTGTTGTACTTGAGCGACACCTCAGGAGACTCTTGTGAATCCTCAGCCTCTCTTTTCCACACAAGAAACTACAGAATTTCCACACTGGCCACTTTCTAAAAGGCAAGAGACTACAATTCAAGAGATCCTCCCTGACCTCCTAGCACTCTGATGTTTATCTGGGATGCATCGAAGCGTCTACTCACCATCACAGCGGCTGAAAACCATCGCCATCACCACCATCCACACAAGTTCTACCATCGTCCCAGAGCTACAGGTCCGTCCTTCTTCCCCTGAGCTTTGAGCGACTCCCACACTCCTGGGACCAGAGTGCAAGTGAAAGGCACTTCCCTTTCTTCTGCCCTTTGTCATCTAGGATCCTCTTTCTGAAACATCACGAGTCCATCCCTCTGCTGACTTAGGTGAAGTGTGGATAAGGACCATAAGGATCTTCCCAGCTTCATTTCACACTCTTTGTTCCCATCTGCTCTTCCCACTCTTTTGGCCTCTCTGTCAGTGTCACTGAGTAGCAGGGGAGGGCAAACCAGAAGGTGCTCATGGAGCAGTGACCTGCCTGTGTCTGTCCAGGAGCACGAGGTGCAGAACAACTTGTTGAAGCTCCATTCCACATCATTAGTGTCTTCTCCTACTGACAGTGCTCAGCTCTTCCACCACCTGCATGCAGCAACCTCTGCAGCAACAGACCCTCTGAGGGCAACACCCCCTACTCACCTTCTGAGCCAGTCAGTCGGGGTCTTTGCCAGCTGTCCTGAGCCTGTTAGCCCAGAGCACTCAGGATGCCGCTTGCACTGCTCTGTGAGCCAGAGGTGCAGAGGTGCTAACATACAGCCTGCTCCCCACTAAGTTCCCCTGTCAGAGCTCCCCTCTCCCACCACCTGCCCAGGAGCTGCCCCTCTGCAGCGCAGCTTCACCAGCCAGGGCCATGGGGAGATGTGTGGGGAGAGGAAGGTTACTGAGCTGGGTTCAGAGAGTGGGGCAGGGATGTCCCTGTCCACTGGCAGTCAGGGGGGTACTATATGAGCGGCATCCTTCACCACGTTCCCAAAGTCAGCCAGCTGACAGAGCCACGCCGCTTTGTTCCAGTCCACCCCTAGATGGTGAGAAGGTGACTGCAGCTGAGCTCTGCTTGTCTCTGCAGCCAGACCTGTGGGAGCAAACACACTCCGTGTGCAGGCAGGACCTGGTGGAACGTTTACACCAGCTTCCAGGCTGCAGGCTACCACTGGCTGCCAGCCTGCTGAGGAAGGCAGTGGAGGCAGCCTGTGACCGGTGGTGGAAGTCACAGTCTCCAGTGCAAAAGGCTGTAAAAGGACTAGGATTTTGGGGAAGATGCCCTGGGACAAGCTGAACACCCCAGCTGCTAAAACTGCTGACATGGCTGTTTCCCTGACACAGACACACAGGACTTCCTGAAGACGCAATTGTACAGGATAAAGAAATGACTGGAGCTAGAGCAATCGAAGAGCTGCAGTTCCTCAAACACGACATCTATGACATCTTTCCCTTCTCCATCTCACTGTAGTGCCTTCTGCTTCTCAGGCCAGAGCTCTGGCCATCCCACAGCTCCTCAGGGAACAGCACTGCCAGGCACCTTGGGCAGCTGGAGCCGAGTCCCGTTTGGGCAGCCAGGGCATTTGTGTCAAGCATTGGCCCACGCTCCCACCCGAGAGCACACACCTTACAGAGCTGACATGCAGGGTATCTCTGACTGGCCAATGACACCTCGGTTTCCCCAGAACCTTCAGGAGTGTTTCCTCATCTAGTGCAAACTTCAACATCTCTCCCTGAGAAGGCGGCTCAGAGAAGGGAGAGCAAGCTGCCTGCTCCTCAGAGAGCTGATTGCAGGGGTGACCTGGATCACAAAGGCTGCCTCAGCCTGTTGCAGACAAAGGCCCCTTCCCAGCTAAGTTAAGATCCGCAGCTGTGGAACCCCAGGCAGAAAGGAAAATTCTCATAGCACCAGCTATGCTGCCGCTCTTGTGTCCACACAGAGCTCAGCTTCTTCCTGAAGAGCCCAGTCTGCTGGTTGCACCAGCTGTTCCCCATGCAGAAAGGACAAGCTCTTCCTTTCCAAGCAGCACGTCATGTCCCCCACTTTGCTCAGACGTTGCCCTTGTTGTTTCACTTTGGAACCCCTCTGCTCTGCAACTACTCCCTAGGGACAGACTCTCCACGGTTCCATTGCAGGCAGTTCCTTTATAGGTTGGAGCTCAGACGGGGGGGGCTGCTCTCTTGTATCAGAGACATCTCTGTGACACCCCCTCCCTCCCAACTGCACTCGTGTTTGTTTGAAAGCCCCTTTTGCACAGGACGAGAGTGAGCAGTGCTGCAGGGATCCCAAACCTGCCACCTGGTCTATGATGGAAAGATCAAGAAACCACAACAGTTCCCCCCAGACTTCTGACACTGTCGATTTGTCACCCCTCCAGCAGACCAGTCATGATTCTTCTGCTGTCCTCCGGAAACCCACTCAGTGCCAGTGCTGGGCTTTACAGTACTATTGCGACACTGTTCTCCACCTCCTCCTCCTCACCTTCCTGCTCGGAAAGGAAGACCCTCAGCCTTCACTGGCTTTTTCACCCTTCACAACTCCTTTGCTTTCACATCCTAAACATTTCATTAGCTCTGAACATCAGTCTGGAACAGCAGGAACTCTGGCTCTGTTCACTCAACTGCTGCAACTGCAGCCTGCACAGCTCACCCAGCACAACACCCACAGCATCCACCCAGCTCCAGCAGATTCACAGTAATTCACAGAATCCCAGAACATCAGGGACTGGAAGGGACCTGAGAAGATCACCCAGTCCAATCCCCCTGCCACAGCAGGGTCCCCTAGATCCAGTGGCACAGGAACATGGCTAGGTAGGTTTGAAATGTCTCCAGAGAAGGAGACTCCACAACCTCCCTGGGTAGCCCTTTCCAGGGCTCCATCACCATGAAGAAGGTCCCTCTCCAACTGATGTGGAACCTCCTCTGGTCCAGCTTTTCTTCTGCTTTCCAGCACCACGCCCCAGTGTTCTTGTGGGAGCGTGATTCCTGGGCACACAGACCCCCACAGCCCTTCACGGGCAGAATAAAGACAAGTAAAACAACAACTAACGTTTCCATCCCCAGGTTTAATGACTTCCGTGCGCTTCTCCCTGGGTCCCGATAGCTTCCCCTGACAGACACCTCAGCACCAACAGAAGCTGCTGTCTGTTCCCTCTCTGTTCTGAAATCCAGACTTCCCAGCCCTTGATTTTTAGGTTCTTTTAAGAAGGAGAAGTTAACCCTTTGGTGCAGGAGGCTCCTGAAAAAAGTGTATGGTTGCCGAGGAGAGCCTGTACTGAGGTGTGCCGGCAGCTTGGGGATCCCGATGGCCACCGGGATCATCTCTTCCCAGTTTCTCAGTGGGTGTCAGTGCACCTAGTGCTCTCGCAGCAGGGTATGAGCAGATCACACAGAGAAATAACAGAGGGGCATCTTCTCTCCCTTCCAGAGTGCCCTTGGATAACGTCAGCGCACGGCTGTTTCCTTTTCTCTTTGGGGAAATCATGACTCAACAGCCGCTGCCCACCCGCACCCCAGGCACGGCGCCTGCACCCGACTCCTTCTGCCTCCCTCACCTCTTGTCTCCAGGCTGGGCACAGGCACTGCCTGTGCACAGGAGCTGCCTTCTGCCTTTGTCATCGCTGCTGGTGCCTTCTGGAGCTGTCTCAGACTCTTTTGAGGTGGAAGCCCTCCCTGGCTTCTCACAGCCTGTTTTCTCCAGCACTGTCCTGCATTTCCTAGCAGGAGCTGGTGCTGTCAGAGCGCTGATGAATCCGAAGCTGCAGCTCTCAGAGAACAGCAGACACAGAGCTGTCCTGCGTGGAGAGCAGCCCTGGGCTCCACTGACCCTGCAGCCTGCTTCTCCACAAGCCCCCTCCCGTCACTCGATTCAGTTCACACCTTCACACCACAGGACTTCTGACCAGACACAGGGTTGTTCACCAGACATGGGGTTGTTAACCAGACAGGGGGCTGTTAACTAGATGTGGGGTTGCCCGGCAGTTCATTATGAAAAGGCTCTTCTGTGACTCCACAGTACCCACAGCATAGATTTACTCCAGGTAGTAGAAGTTACAAACCTCCTAAGGTGAAAAGAAAGTACTTCCTGACTGTCTCCTGAGGCCTCTGGAGGTGAACCGGTCCTGCACGACTATTCTCATTGAATCCTTTCAGCACAGAACCCTGGCCCCCAGCTCATGGGAAAGAGTCCCACTGCTTCCCACTGACAAACAGGCACTGGAAAGGTCTCCAGAAGGTGGAGCAGGCAGGACAAGCCTTACCATGACACCAGAATGGTCCCTGCCATCCAGCCCCGGACAGCCAGCAAAGCTGTGTTTTGCTGGAAGAGCAGCTGAGGAGGGCAGGTGGTGTCCAGCATGGTGCAAGCTGGGACAGGGCTGTGGGTACTGCTGCTCCCCGTGCTGCAGGGGTGTTGCATTGATCCCAGCTCTACCCCACCCCCCAGTGTTTCCTTAAGGGCTCCCACATTTTCAAAAGGCCTTTGTACCACTTGTGCTGCACTTTAGCCTGGTGGGAGGGAAGCCATCAATGCCCACATCAGCCCCTGGGCTGGGCTCTGCACTTCCTACCCAAAAGTGATGGGAATGCCAAGTGGCCCCTGGTGCTGCTTCCACCTCCACCGCGTGAAGGCTGTGATTGCTGATCCTTGTGATCACATAAAACAGTTAGTTCAGGGCAGGAATCTGCTCTGGCCTGGGATCTGCACCCCGTGCACCCCTCTCGCAGAGGTGGTGAAGGAGAACCAAGCAAAGCAAACCCCGGAGGTCTGTGCTGCCCGAAGGAACTGGAGTTCTGACAGAAGGCTGCGTTTTTACTGGGGACATTGTGGTGAAACCCACGAGTCATGGAGGAGCAAAAGCTGCTTGTACAACCTGTTCATCACAGGCCAAGGGATAAGGAAGATAACTTTTGACTGAGGGAAGGTTTTCTTCAGGACTGCTGCCTGCAGGGCACTGCTGGCTCTCACCCAGCATTCCCCACTTCATACTGGGACTCTGGGGTGCTCCCCACACACTCATAGTCATTGCTCTGCTTTTCTTCAGACCTCTTTTTTTCCATTGGCTCCACCGCATAGTTGTTTTCAGTGGAGGTGATGGGCTCCTCATAGTGACCCATAATCTCACTCTCTGAAGGAGCTGGTGCTCTCGAGTTGTGGCTGAAATCAAAACACAGTGTGAAAGAAGAGCTCCAGCCAGAGCTCATGAGGCATCTCCCAACCGCCAAGAGTTTGGGGAAGGTTGCAGTCTGTTTCGATCACATGGAACCCTGGGCCGTTGGCTGGGGACAGTGTTCTGGAGGAGAGAGACCTCCACTCTGCTTCCAGTAGCAGCAGAAGCCCAGGCAGTGCAGCAGCTCTGCCTCCCAAGCAGGGAGGGTTCAGAGGCAGCAGAGGTGTGTGAGCGACACAAGGGCTGCCGCTGCTCCTTGCAAGGGCACAGCTGGATGTACAAATAGAAGTGGTGGGTGAGCAGCCAGCTGAGCAGAGCCCACATCCACCACCCAGCACCTTCACAGCACAGGCTGAGCCCCTGCCCCATGTGTTCAGCTGCTCAGGGTTCAACTCTTACTCTCAGGGTGCTGCACTGTAAGCTGCTGGGGAAGCACCTGGGCACACACAGCCAGTGGGTCCTATCAGCCACCCAGAGTACCTGGTGTGTCCTGGCTGGATTATTCGGCTTTTCAGTGTTGCTGACACAGGTTACAGACAGCTGAGGAAGCCGAGAGCTGAGCTCAGAAATAGGGGCAGGTTCCTGGCACAGCTCTGATGGAATGATGCAAGTTCAGCCCGGGATGTTCCAGGGCCCAGTCAGCTCTGGCTCTCTAGAAAGAGGATTGCTGTACTTTGCTTTTGAAAGAAACCAATGGGAATTGATCCTTAGCCACGATCTTCAGACCGCACCAGCATGATGAGGTAATGACCAGCTCTCACCAGGATGAGAAGTTACTGACCAACTCTCCTCAGTTTTCCGACTGTCATGTTACTAAGGAAAGACTGTGCTGATGCAAGGAGCCCACAGATGGCCAGTACAAACTGCCCCTGAGCTAACTTTGAGCCCCTTCTCCCACACTGCTTGAGAGACTTCACATCCTGACTGCTCTGCAGCACCATCTCCTCTTGGGAATGGTCTCCAGAGACTCATGATGCCAAAGCAAAGGCTATCAAAGGGTTATACTCACAACGTGACTTCGTAGACTTGAGCTGGAAAAGAAAAACCAGAGACGTGAGTCAGCAATTTATAGCTCAAACAAGGGCGTCTATCACTTTCATCCATCGAGCAGACAGTGACCTCTGGAGGCAGAGGACAAATAGGGACCAGGGCAGCGCTGAACTGGTGCCCGGCTGCCACCGCCCAGCTTTCACGGCTCTTTTCCCAGGACAGGAGGGATCGGATCGTCCAGCAGCTGCTTTGTTCCAGGCACGTTCGGATCCGCTGGCTGTGTGATGCGGGTGCCAGAGTTGCTACTGGTCCCGGCAAGCACAGTGCCAGCCCTGTCCCACAGGTAGATCCAGCTGGGATCATAGGATCATAGGATGTTAGGGGTTGGAAGGGACCCAAGAGATCATTGAGTCCAACCCCCCTGCCGGAGCAGGACAAAACTATCTAACGCAGATCACAGAGGAACTCATCCAGGCGGGCCTTGAAAGTCCCCAGAGAAGGAGACTCCACGACCTCCCTGGGCACATGCAACACATTCAGACACACACACACAACATTCTGCTCACATTCTTTGGGCTTTCTCAAGCAGATGATGAGAGAGGTGACAAGGAAAACCACAGCACCACCAGCCACAGCCAGCAGGATGACCTGGTACAGGGAAAGGTGAGTCCCCTGGCGATCTGGAACAAGACAGCAGAAGATCTTCCAGCAGAATTGCCTCCCCTGAGGACGCCAGCAGCCAACCCTGCCCTGGGCTCGTAGGACTGTACTGTGCTTGCCTGGCCCTGCCAGCTTCATTTTACTCTCCACTTACTCTGAGTTGTATAATTCTTCTCTGGGTATCCCGCAGTGCTCTCAGGAGTCACTTCTGTTAAGGGCAGAGCTGCAAAACAAACAGGAGGGCAAGGCTCACACCGCGTCTCCACCGTCCTTGTAGTGCCAGAGGTGGAACCGGGGCTGCAGGAGCAGAAGAGGGCAGCTTTCACCACTTCAGTCTGGTGATGACTGCTGTAGATGCACTACAATACACAGAGAGTCTGTGTAGTGCTGCACACACACAATGCTTTGTAGAGTCTGTAGACACTACACACCAACCACTGTCTGCATCTTCCCTGAGCTTCTGGCCCCAGAACCCACCGATGCGACTGCTGAGTGCTGCTCATTCACTGCAAAGGTAACCCACAAGCAGACCTGCTCTGTCCCACCTCTGAATCCCACAAAACCACAGAGGATTCCACAAGCCCTTCCTCAAAACAACCATCCTTGATACAGAATCATTCAGGTTGGGAAAGACCCCTGGGACCATCAAGTCCAACCATCAGTCCTACTCTACAAGGTCACCTCTAAACGACTTTCCCCAGCACCACATCTCAGCAACTTTTAAACTCATCCAGGGATGGGAACTCAACCCCCATCCTGGGCAGCCCAGTCCAGTCCAGTCCCTGACCACTCTCTCCAGGAAGAATTTCTTCCTGATGGCCAGTCTAACCCTCCCCTGTTGGAGCTTGAAGCCCTTCCCTCTGCTTCTGTCACTAAAGACCCCTGAGAAGAGCCCAGCACCAACATCTCTGTGGGGTCCTTTCGGATAGTCATAGAGAGCCATGAGGTCTCCCCTCAGCCTCCTCTTCCTCAAACTCAACAGCCCCAACTCTCTTCATCTGTCCCCATCAGACTGATTCTTCAGGCCCTTCCCCAGCTCCGTTGCCCTCCTCTGCTCTTGCTCAAGCCCCTCGATATCTCCCTTGGACTGAGGTGCCCCAAACTGGCTCCAGTACCCAAGGTGGGGCCTCCCCAGTGCTGAGTCCAGGGAGACAGTCACCTCCCTGCTCCTGCTGGACACACAGCTTCTGATATCACTGGCCTCCTTGGCCACCTGGGCACCTTGCTGGCTCAGATTCAACCACCTGTCAATCAGAACCCTCAGGTCCCTCTGTGCCAGACTGCTCTGCAGCCCCCCTGCCCCCAGCCTGTAGCTGCAGGGGATTGTTGTGACCCAAATGCAGGGCCTCATGCTTGGCTCCACTGAACCCGACAGGGTTATCCTCAGCCCATCGATGCAGCCCATCCGGGTCCCTCTGCTCATTCTCACTGCCCTCCAGCAGAACAACGCTTCCTGCCAACTTGGTGTCACCTGCAAACTGACTGGCAGTTCAGTCTCTTTCCAGCCAGGGCTGGAGCAGCCTTTGCCTCACTGGCACCAGTCACTGGAGATACTAACTCTGCCTCCCAGTTCAGGGGGTTGCACTCAAGACCAGAAAACAAGCAAAACAGCCCTCTAAAAAAAGACCCCAATGTCCTACAGGTGCACAGGTTGGGACTTGTGGTGCTTCTGCCAGACCCAAGAGACAAACTGAGCTACTCACGCAGAGATGCAGCCTCACAGAGGGAGCTGGAGCCCTGTACAGAGTGGAGATGGAGTAAAGGAGGATGTTCAATGTTCAGAAAGGTCTGGGTGAGAGGCAGGGCTGTGCAGACTCCAGTATAATGCTGTCAAGACTATTCCCCAGCACAAGCACCCACTGCTGAGCTCGGCTGTCAGATTCCCCTAGTTCTCACTCTGGCTGCTGGCCCCAGCTGCTGTCACCCTGACCTGTGCTGGCTTGATGTGTCCCCGAGGCTTCCACATCCCTCACAGGGGCTGCTATCGTCATGGGCAGATCTGCAGGGTGAACAAGAGAGAGGCTCACGCTCAGCTGCTGCTGCAACACAGAACTTCTCCGCTGGTGGGATAAGGCCAGGAGGAACCAGTCACCACCACAGAGGAGCAGTCAGGGACTGCCTGCTGATGACACTAATGAGCACAGCCATCATTTATTGTTCTTCCCTCACTGCACGCTCCACATGCAGCTGGGAAGAGCAACACAGCCCTTCAGCCACCGCCTCTGCTCCTCTGGAAACTTGATAGGTTCCTCTGGGACCTCTTCTAAAGGCCACTGTGTGGCATGTGTGCTGGCCCCTGCAATCACAGTGACCGAGTGACCAGCCCGGGGAAGCAGCCAGCACTCCCCAGGCACCTGGTGCTCACTGCCTTGCAGAGCCCGGACGCACAGGAGCGCAGGGTGTGTGGAGCCTGTCACCAGTCGTAGGGAACAGAGGGGAGCTGGGTTATCTCAGCTGCTGAGTTACCACCCGGGGTTCCTCACACTCCAAGCTCTGACACCTCCTGTGACCCTGCTGAGCTGCAGCAGGCAGCGCTGCACTGACAGCAAGAGCTGAACACAGCCAAGGAGGAGCAAATGTGTTTGAAATCCTAATGCACTTCTGCCCCAGAACAGGGCAGATCCTCCAAAGGGGAAATAAATACGGGAAACACAGGAGGACAGAAGGTCAGAGCTGGTGCAGGGAAGTGCCTCTGCATGCGGAAGGTCAGGGCTCGCTGCCTTTTCTTCTTTCAGGGAAGGGAAGTGAGGAAACTGCTCCAGTACAGAGGGACCCCAGACATTTTCCATCCAGGTGTGGCTCTAGGCACTCACCTCTCACCACCAGCTCAACCTCGTCGCTCATCTGCACAGCCCCGGCCCCAGCCCTATTCTCTGCCTCGCAGTAGTACTTCCCGCTGTCAGAGGGCTGCAGGTGGTCCCATGCCAGCTCTGCCTGGCTGCTCAGGAGCAGGGCTTTTCTTGCTGGGACGCTCCGGAACCAACGGTAGCTGATGGGGGGAGACCCACTGGCCACACAGGTCAGGCTGGTGCTGGCTCCTGCTGGGACCACCAGCCCCAGCTCCCCAGCCCTGATGATTGGCTTGGTTGCTGCAACTGGAAGACAAAGCAGATGGGGCACAGGTCAGGCTGCCCTGGCTGTGGTGGGGAGTCAGAAAAGTCCTCCGAGATCATCACGCTCAGCCTACAACCTACCATCACCTCAGGGAAGGTTCTTCCTCGTGCTGTGGCAGGTCTTTCAGTGCTTTCCCGGAACCCCTGTGCTGGCTGAGCCTGGCTCAGCCATACCTCAGCTGTGCCCCTCCTGCACAAGGGGGCCATCTCCGTTAATCCACAAAGCACCACTGCCCAGACAAAGGGAGGTTGGGTGGTGTCGATGAGGTTTGGTCACGGGAGAGCCAGACAGAGCCCCAGGGACTTCCTCAGAAACACTGTCCCTTGGAAATGTCACCCATTAGACACCAGCAGAGCCCTCCTGCAGCCCCGGCATGCAGTGTCACAGTCAGGATTCCTCTCTCTGATCTGCTTGCTGTTTCTTGCTGGAGAAACCACTTAGTGAAGCATTTGTGCATCACAAGGGGTGGCCACTGGCCACCTGGCCCATTCCATTCTTCCAAGCCTTCCCGAGCCAAGTCTTTCGCTCCCACTGAGCCTCTTCCCTGGGTTTACCTTTAACAACCTCCAGCTTGGTGGCAATCTCCCTCACGACCAGGCTGCTGTTGCTGGCTCTCCAGGTGACCTGGCAAGTGTAGGTCCCCCTGTCAGAGAACTCCAGGTCCAGGATGTGGAGAGACACGTTCCCTGGGGCATCACTCGGAACACCAACCCTGTCCCTGTATTTGGCCAGGAACACGTGGTCGCCGGAGCTGTCTCTGCGGAAGACTGTGCCAGAGATCTGGTTGTCCACCACCGTCCACAGCAGCGTCTGCTGTGCAAAGCCCTCCATGTGCTTGTAGGTGCAGGGCACAGTGGCAGTGGCCCTCCACACCCCACTGACCTCACTGAGGCCAGTCAGGTCCAGGAAAGCTGCAGGGAGAGCGGAGAAAGAAAGGGAAGATAAGACCAGCGATGGCAAAGGTAACTCTTGCGAGATTGGGGTGGTGGCAGCGTCAGCACATGGAGCCCACCAAAAGCACAGGCAGCCAGCGCAGACGATCGCCATGGGCTAATGATCAGCGTAGCAGGACAAGCAGCAGGGGAAGGCAGCCGACTGCTGGGGCACTGCTGCAGGCACAGCTTGGCTGTCATGGTCTGCCTGCTCTCTGCTCGCCTGCTGGCTCGTGGAGACTGGGCAGAGCGCAGGGTCAGAACGAGAAGGCAGGTCAGACACAAGGGAGGGGATTTGCCTCGAGCCAGAGCTGCACAGCTGGTGACTGTACCTGGGGAGCAGCACAACTCTGCCTCACAGGTTTTCCTCCTGCTACCCCTGTTGGCTGGTCTGAAGGGCACCAGGTTTTCAGCCTAAACCAGGCTTAAGCAGTTTGAGCTGTGGACCAAAGCAGCCCTCCTATAAAAACCAGGTCTGCTGCCTTTCTCCCAGTACAGCTGGTCACCCTTTGAGCTGAGCCTCTGCTTCCATAGACCATGCTTTCCCCTCTTCTCCTGACTGCCAGCATTTCCACCCCCGGGAACACGAGGACTAGCCAGACTGCTCACTGGAACAAGTGCCACGACGTGAGGGGGATCTGTGTGTCGTAGGTGCGTGGGCAGCATTGCCACAGCCTCCGTGCGCCACTGCACTCGGCAGCTGCTGAACTGGAACCCACTGAACATGGACCCGGCAGCTTGCAAAGACATTGGCCTTCTGGCCACATTTCTGTTCCCGAGGTAAAACTGCTGCTGTGCGAAGCCCTCAGCACTGGGGCAGGAGCTGCCCCGAGCGGGAGCCTTTGCTGTGGACTCACCGTTGCAGAAGAGAAGAGCCCTGAGCAGCACAACCACTCTCAGCAGCATCCCCATCCTGCCCAGGGCTGGGGCTCGGCTGTCTCAAGCGGAGCAGCCCTGCTCTCTCCAAGCCAGGGGGTAAAATAGGAGCACTTCTCTTTCTTCACTTGCTTTGTCTCCGAGCACCCAGGACAGCCGTCGACAGGATTTCTTTCCTCTTTTTCACAAATCCAGTGCCAGTGACGCCCATCAGAGGAGTGGGTAGAGCAGGGGCCCTAAAAGAGGGCAAGAAGAGGAAAGTTTAAGATTAGATCCAATCTACTTAATAGATTCTGCTGAGTCGATGTTTCCCCTTCCCTTTCTTTATTCTGCTTTAAACATCAGGCTTCCCTCACTGGGGTTGGGCTCGCCCCCGAGCACCTCTCTGCCCCTTCCGCCCTTTGCGTCACTGTTGGAGCAGCGAGTTTCAACATGCACCCCACGAGCCAGGGGCAGCCCTCAGGTGGGCTCCTCTTAGACAAGACCCTAGCTACTCCTTTGGCTGCCAGCTCCTCTGTGCAGCTCACAGCAGAGTCACGGAACAGCCCAAACCTCTACACCATCAGCGTGAGACTGACGCAGGTCCCTGCCAGCTACAGTGCTCCACTCAATACTGCTCCATCCCAGAGGAGAAGTAGGGGATTGGGGTGTAAAAACCTGAGCACAACTACCAGGAGCTGCAGGCACCCTGCCTGAGCTCCCCACCTGGCTGCTCCTCCCTTCTCACACACCCATTTAGCTGCTGGGTTCCACTGGTTAATTGCAGCCAATTAAGACACAGATTGAGGCGAGTCCACCTGCGTCTCTCTGCAGACTGCTCTTAGAAGAGGTGGAGAGTGACCTGGTGAGAGAGGGCAGAGGAACTCACCACAGCAGAGGTTCCTTGACTCTGTGAGGTGGCGACTTCTTCGCTGCAGTGAGTTCTGTTACTGCAGATTAAAGGTCATGTCAGCTACAGGTAGAATCGCAGAATCATCAGGGTTGGAAAAGACGTTCAAGATCATCAAGTGCAACCATCCACCCTATAGCACCCAACCCCTACACCATCTTCTCAAACAACCCAGCTGCCCGGCTGTTGAGCCCCTCCAGGGTTGGTGCCTCCACCCCCTCCCTGGGCAGCCTGCTACAAGGGCTCCTCACCCTTGGGAAGAAGTTTGTCCTGAGATCCAGCCTGATCATCTCCTGGCACCACCTGATCCCATTTCCTCTGTGCCAATCACTGGTCCCTGGGGAGAAGATACCAACCCCTGCCTCACTGCACCCTCCCTTCAGGGAGCTGCAGAGAGCAGGGAGGTCTCCCCTCAGCCTCCTCTTCCCCAGGCTGAGCAGTCGCAGCTCCCTCAGCCTCTCCCCATCAGCCCCGTTCTCCAAACCCGGAACCAGCCCAGTTCCCCTTCTCCACCCCCTCTCCATCCCCTCCCTGCCCTTCCTGCACTGCATTGCCCAAACCACCCCCGGTACTCGAGGTACCACCTCATCAGGGCCTAGTATAGGGGCAGGACCACGCCAGCGCTGATCCAGGCCAGGATGCCACTGGCCTTCTTGGCCACCTGGGCACCCTGCTGGGTCCTGCTCAACCAACAGCCCCAGGTGCCTGTCTGCATTCTCCTCTCCTGCAGTCCCCTGCTGCTCCATCATAAACTGCCCATTAGATGCCAGCTGCAGCGACTGGGAAAAGCCTGTGTGGGCTGCGGTGCTGACATCCTCGTTGGCTCAGAGAAGGACACGTCAGGCTCAGATCCACGGCCTCCTCCCCAGGGCACAGGGCTGGCTGAGCAGGAGAGTTGCAGCCCAAGTGGAGTCGGTGTCCCTAGCAGGGCTGGTACCAGCCCGGGTGGCTGAAGCTCCAACTGTGGGACGAGACCAGCTGTGGTTCGTGTGACATTTTGGTCCTGCCTGCATTTGTCTGACTGGCTGAGGGGGCCATGGCCACAGAATCTCTTCTCCTCCACGCGCTGTGAGTGCAGGCACCCGCGTACCAGGGCCACCCTTGGCAGCAGCAGGGTTTTGCCTCTGCTTCGGGGAGCTGCAACTGCACAGTGATTGCAACCACTTCTCCAGCAGCACCCTGGTTGTGGGAGACAGTGAAACGCTTTGGATGAGACACTGCCACCCGGGCCGGGAGAGGCAGATCTGGATCTGCCTGGCTCCTGCTCCAGAGGGCTCTCCGCTGGTGAGAGAGAAAGAGAGAAAATACCGGGGGCCACGCAAGCATGGTCTGGGAGGGGAGAGCCAGTCTGGAGCTGCGTGAGGTTATGATGATTGCAGCACAAGGGGCCCTTTCCCTCCCACTGGCCACGCCTGGGCGTGCTCCATGACTCCTCAGCACGCGGAGGCCAAGGAACCTTCCAGTTACAGGAACCGAAACCACAAAACAAAACTGGCAGCCGGCGCGTTGACACGAGGGGAGGAAGGAAGGTTGCATCTCGCTGGAGCAACTGTGGTTGCGGCTGATGCAACCTTGACAAGTGCCGAGCGCCCATCGCGCAGCAGCCCTTGGCAGCAGGGGCTGTACAGTGAGGGGCTTGTGGTTCCTAGCCCCAGCCCACTGTGCTGCACTCACCGTCATGCCCCAGGCCCCTCTGTGCCAGTACAGCTGTGCCCATGCAGCTCTGCCGCAGATATCTCCACAGTGCTACGGCCATGCTGCGGCTTATCTCGGCGCCACAGATATGGCAGCGCCACAGACTCAGCCGGCTCATCGTTACAGAGGCATCTGGTCTTGTTTCCCAGCAGTGCTGCTACCACCCACCCTGGGCCTTATCTCGAAGGGAAGCTGCATGTTTTGATATAAACATCATCCCAACTGGCAGAGAAGTGATGATGAGAGCTCTCGTGGGAACATCCCGCAGAGCTTGTCAAGCCCACAGCACCTGTGTGCCGTGCCCAGCCCAGGTCCGCCTGGTGCTGAGGGTACCTCCGAGCTCCCTGCCCCCATCACCCTCAGTAAATGCTGTTTTAAGCTCACAGAGCCGAGGGCCTTTCTCACTGCAGGGCATGAGGGGCACTCCCACCGGCACACCACGGGCAGCACAGAAATGGCCTTTCAGGAGGGGCTGGGGGCCTACCCAGCCCCACATGCGGGCACAGGGGGCTGCATGCAGTGTGTGGGCTGAGTGACTGCTGCTGGCAAACAGTGAAGGAGCTATTGGGGTGTCCCAGCCCACAGGAACTTGTCTCTAAAAGGAGAGAGTGAGGAACACCCTGCAGAGTCCTCAGGCAGACGGCTCAGCAAACAACTGCATGAGGTCCCATGTAAAGCGCTGCAGGTCCTTTCCAGTCACAGGAACAGTGCGGGAAGTGCTGGCACATGCAGCAGAGCAGAGCAACACGCAGGGAACACTGCCATGGTTCTGCAAGCCTTGAGTTTAATTACTTCAGCAGGTGGGTTTGTGTTGCAGGGTCTCTCTCAGGAAACCTGCACAGAGGAGCATTTCTCCCAGAGCAGGGGACACACAGGCACAGACACACGAGTTTCATTTGCAGGTTTATTCAGCCGTGGGTTTTTAACTTCCAAAGAGAGAAAGTGTATTAAAAAACGCTGATGAGGTCAGATCGAGGATCTGGTGGTTCAATGTGCTGAGACTAGGGGGCTCCACAGCGGAAGAACAGGGCAGTGGTCTGTAACAGCAACCACATCTCAGCCTGACCGGCTCCAGAAGCGAGTTTCACCAAAGAACCTTGCTGACTGAGCCAAGCTACCCAGGCTGCACAGAGAAGCCTGGTTCTACTGCTCTGCTCTCGGCCAAACGGAGGCCTTTGGGAAGCAATTAGCGAAACGCCAGAGCCCCAGACAGAAACACCAGCCACTCGCTGCCCCCTGGCCCTTGGGCTCACAAAAGCTTGACTGTTCAGCCCTCTGTCTCAAGAAGCAGCAAAAGAAAGGCTAGGGAAGGCAGCACAAAACATACAGGAGACAGAATGAAAGGTTGTGAGCTGAACACAGTCACAGCAGCCTGGGAATAAAACACTGTGAAGGCATCACAGCTGGACACATGCTGGGCAGCAAGAGCCTCTGCAACCCCAGCATCTGACCACGAAGCACAGCTCCAGCTGAGAAAGGCCAGCAGACTTGCATCACCTAGCAGGCTCCCAGAGCCCCAAAGACCTTGGGATCCTCGAGTCTTTAACACTCCAAACTTACCGGTTCAGAAATCTCAGAGAGAACAAAGCCTGTGGCTTTGATTCATAAAACTGAAGAAGGTGCTGAGTAACTGCTGGTAGGAAAGGAGCGACGTGTGAGCTTCTAGCCTGCCCCAGGCCTCTTCTGCCCCAACAGTTCAGTCTCACTACAGCAAACTTCAGCTCTGAGTGGGCTAGCAGTGGGCTGCTACAAGCTGTGGATCAGGGAAGGAGAGCCTGCTGTCCCACTGACACTGGGGGTTGTGTCTACACGACAGCTGAACAGTCAGAAAACAGCGGAGAAAGCACTTTTGTGAAAAGACTTGGATTCAGCAGACACTTGGTTTTGCCAAGAGGACCTGAAGGTGCCCAGTCAATGAAGCTCTGAGCTTCCACAAGCAGCAATGGCAGCAGAAATGGCTGCGTGCAGTGTGCCTACAGGGTAAGGTAAAGAAGCAGCTACTGCAAGCAGAAGAGATACTGTGATGTTCCAAGTCAACACCAGTCACCCCATGAGTCCTTTCCCCCCTGGCAGGGCAGCTGCTGGACTTGGCTAGATGTGAATCGGTTCTGCTCCAAATGTGTGAGGATATGTGAGCTGTGCGCTAGGTGCAGGGTACCCTCAGGCTGCCATGCAATGTGCATGAGGAGTCAGCATCGCGCAGGGTGGGTGCACTTCCTACCACAACACCTACAGGCTGTGGCACCAGGCAAGTGTCAGCACAGGAAGAAGAAATGTTCCACAGTTAAAATGTCATTTTCCATAGGAAAAATGTTCCCTGCACCTAGGAGCAAGTCTAGGAATACGAGAAGTGATCTAAGCAGACGCAAACAACTGCAGCCACAACCAACAACAAACGAAACCCCCAACTACACACCGAAGTTAAAAACACCTGCATCCCAACAGCACACAGGGCAGCCACCGAAACAGGCTCTCCAGGAGAGTGGGGCTTGTGGTTCCAACAGCACACACACACCTACTGCCCAGCTTACAGAAACCCAAACTCAACGGAAACACCGGCCACACTTTACAAACAGGATACAAAGAGATCCTCCCTCCCCCCCTCGCAACAGGGACATCAGAGGAAGAGGTACGGAGCACGCTGCGGCGTGTTCCCGGAGTGTCGCACTTCCCCAGAGCCTCACTCCCATCAGCTCCTGTTCTGAGCTCGTTTTCAGTCTCTGCAGATGCGCTCTTTGCTTGTCCAGCTGTCTGCTGCCAACACAGACTATGACACCCAGGAAGCAGCCAAGGAGAGAGCTCAAGCTTCTTGCTGATCCATTGCTTTGTTGTCACATCACTAAGCCAGACAGAAGCTCAAGAAGTTTCTATCTCAGAGGCCTCTTCTATGAAGTTTGCAACGGGACTGAGGAGCAAGAGTGGAAACAGTTTGTACTCTCCATTCCCGTCTTCTGAGAGGAGAGGAGGGTCACCCATTCCCAGGGTATCCAGGGGCTCAGCCTGGCTGGCTGGAGCTGCTAGTGGCAAGACAGTCCCACTCCCTGATGGAGGAGGAAGAGGGGGTTTCTCCTCCACGGTGGGCAGTAGAAGGTCTTTCGGATCCTCTGTCTTTCCTGCAGCCTCGTTTGAAGGAAGTTCTTCAAACAGTGAAAGCAGAGGATTGGCCCTGTATTGTATCAGCTGCATATCTGAGGGAAAACAAACAGTTTCAACTCCAGGCCCAAATGGCACAGAAGCAAAGGCTCTTACTCAAGACAAGAAATGCCACAGAGACGCTGCACAACTTGTTTCGCTACAGGAAACCACACAGCTGAGTCCCAGCAGACTACACTGCCAGCTGCAAGAGGGGTCTATGGGTCCCATGTGCACCAGAATCAGCACGCTCCAAGCCCTCATGCACGTGGCACGCACCGGCAGCACCAGCGCACTATGTGAGCAGCACTGTGCTGTGGGGGTTGTAGCCCATAGAGAAGATAATTCCACAAGGACAGCTGCAGCTCTGCTCCCCACTACGGCACTCGGTCACGGGTAAGAGGAGCAGCTACCACCACCGTGGGGCATGGGATGGGACTTCTCAAGACTGAGGCACAGCTTCATCAAGACTTATGAAACACTCAAGTCTTCACAAAGATCTTAAGGCCAGAGCAAAGGAGGGGCTAAAGCATATTACAGCTACAAACACTCAATTTCAACACATTTTGGAAGAGTCTGGAACTGTCACATCTCTCAGCGTTCCTTCCTGCCCACCTTTGCTGCCGGCTGTTTCTCTCTCACTCGCTCCCGGCTCTCCTGTGCTCTCTGCCAAGTTCGAAACCTGAAGCAAAATGGAGGTAGAGTGAGAGCTTAGCAACCACCACATCCCAGGCTCCACGGTCTGCTTAACAACACCAAAGCGACAGGAGGAGGGAAGAGAAAGGAATCGGCTGCCGAATGAGCCTGCTGCTGCACCCGAGGGTCAGCGAACAGGAGTTCTCAGGAGAAGACCAGGTGGAACACAGGCAGACTTGACTTCCCACAGCCAAGCAAGCTTCTGCCTAGCAAACATTGCTGCCTTCCAAGCCCAGTTGCCTTCCAAGCCCAGTCTGTCATGCTGGAATGACACTGGTGACATCACGTCACCAAGCGCATCACTGCAGCTAAAAGCACACGACTTTCAGTGAGTGGGAAACCCCCTTAAGTTCACCTCTGCCCACAGCGACAACTGCAGACATCAAGTCTGCAGCGGGAGCAGATAAAAGGGCAGCTTCCCACTGCTGCTTTCAGCCCAGGCCCCAGCTTCACACTGCATCAGTTACAAGTTTGCTCTACACACCACCTTAGCCCTCCCTATGAGAGAAGCAGCTCTTACTCTTACATTTTCCATACCAGGGGAGGTTTCCACCAGGCTCATGTCCAGGGCTGGCAGCTCCGGATTGAATGCCTGAAAATGAAACCAGAGCACACGTTGTACAATCATGCTCTAAGAACTAAACTTGAGGAAGCTCCTCAGAGGATGCAAGGCTCTAGCGCAGCGCGACATGCTCAGCAGCGGGCCGAAGGGGCTCCTCCAGGGGACTGCAGCAATCTACCTCCAACCTGTGGCAGCAAACATGTCACAGGAGAAGTAAAGGACATTCTGTCTCCCAGCGATCCCATGTGAACACCGAGTTTCAGTCTGCATCACAGAGCACAACCCCACACGCAGTCAGGAGGTGACAGTGCATGACAAAAGCTTGAGAGGGAGAGGGCCGTCCTTTTCCTCCCATTTTTAACTTCCCTTGAGTTACAGCGATGGACAAACCCTGCAAGCTGGAGAAGGCTCTCAGCTGCACCATGGCGCAGCTGGGCGCACAGAACTATCCACAACTGTTGGTCTCCAGGACTTCCCACCCCCTCACCCACTACAACGTGGAGTAAAGTGGTACGACTTCATGCAGCAACCTGAACAGCATTTTCCAGAAGGCAGAAGGGGTGCACAGATACTCACATCACTGAAAGCCTCAGAACCGAAGTTATACTGCTTCCCAGACAGCATTGCTTGGAGCTCTTCCAGGCTGGCATCAATGCAGTTCAGAAAGTCCTGGATTTCCTCTCTGCAAAGACACAGCAACGCAGGGCTGCAGGGCATAGTTCACACACAGAGCTCTCTTCTGCACCACACGGCAGGAAAACCTGAGGAATGGTCTGCTAACTTCTCAGTTATTTACAGCTGAAGCCAAGGCGAGAGGCAGACCAGGTGCTCACAACCCAGCAGAACCTGTGGCCAAGTGAATGAAACCACATCCCTGTGTCACTGAGCACCGTCCAGATTTCTGAAGGACAGGCACAAGGAAGACTGAGCAGCAACTGTGACGAGGGCTGTCACAGAAAAACCAGCTCCTTCCTCCTCGCTTTCATGTCTTTTGAATACTCGCAGGTCCCAGCCTGCGCACCAGTGTGTGTTCAAACAGCGTCTGACAGCCTTCGCCTGGGGACGGCACACGGCAGGTGAGGGGCTGGGAGCAGCCTGCTCCTGAAAACGCAGGGCACTACGGTTCCCAGACACCAGCTCATACCTGTCCAGTAAAGGATCGGCTTGGTTTCCAGAGCTGTTCTCATTCAGGATGGAGTCAATCACTGAGACAGGGTCCTCCGGAGCACTCGGGTGTGCCGTGTGCAGCTCCACGGCAACGTTCCCCACTTCTGCAGATTTGGCAAGGTCATTCACATGGACTGGCGGGATGGGCTCCGCACAGTCCAACTCGTGGAGCTGCGACACTGGACAGACAGGCAGCCCCGGGTCCAGAGCCACCTGCATCTCTCTGCTGAAGGATGACACAAAGAGAAACAACACACAGGAGCCTTCAGCCACTGCAGTGCCCACACTTTGCCCTTAGCGTCTCAGATCTTAACGCCCAATGAGGCAAAGTCAGCCGACGGTTCCAACCACCAGCCGAGTTTCAGAGAAAGAAACAGGGTTCCTCAAAGTCACCCAAAGCACCTCTTTACAGCTCTAACAGACAGCAGAGCAAAGTGCGTGGCCAGGCCCGAAGCAGCAAAGGGAAGCGAAGCAAGAGGGAAGCTCCTAGTGCTGTGTCTCCACAAACACAGGATCCCAAACTGGTCCAGGTTCTGCTCCAGATGTTACAAAGTGAACGGGCTTCCACAAGACTGCGATAGCACACGACAGGACGCCTCCCCTCACTCTGTCCCCCACAGTGCTGAGAGCAGTGCTGTACAGCCAGGTTTATCCCCCAGTGCCCTCCAAACTATTTGCAGTCTCAGTCCCCTAAACAGACACCCGGGGCCTCGCTCAGTGAGAAGTTCAGTCTGTAGCTCGAAATCACTCAACGCACATGTGGAACAGATGGAAAAGCCTCAGTACGCTAACCCAGCTTGGACAGTTCCTGAGAAGCTCTGAGAAGCTCTGCAGAGCGTTAACCTACAGCTATGAGCTGTCAGAGCCTACGAATGGGCCTCTCTGGCACCAATGACTCAGAGAGGCTTTCTCCGAGGGTTTGGCTGGGTCGCTGGCACTGACGTAACCACCCCACTAAGCACTGCAGCACCAACACTACCATGGCCTTCGAACATACCTGGCTCTGTCACTCGTGTGGGCCACAGCAAGGAGACCATCGGTGGCGTTTTCCAGGGTATCAGTGACATCTCGAATGATGAGCCCTGAACCGCTCCCATCCTCATCACCTGCGCTGTGCTCGGAGAAGGCCATCTGCAGGATACGGAAGGAGTAACGAGTGAGCCAAACGGCTGCCTGTAGCTCCTACTTCCTCTTCACACCCCATCCCTGCCTGGCTGTCCTGATGTGTGTGATCTCACAGACAGAACAATGCTTCCTCCAAACAGGGAATATGTGATGGTTACAGGATTCACAGTCACAAGGAAGATTTTGAGATCATCACACGACGCCTTGTCCCACCCCCTGCCCCTTGCCTGGGAGGACTTACGGCCTGGCCACTCTCCACAGGGATGCGGACATACTGACGGCTGTATTTGGAAGGCGAAGTGCCCGGAGCATCCGTCAGAGACCTGAGACCAAACACAGTGTTAGCAGAGAGCTCCGCAGCAAGACGCTGCAGCGATGCCAAGTGTGTGCAGCAACGACAACAACTCGCCTCCTGCCACTGCTGCTTGCCAGGGAGCTCTCGCTGCAGACAGGCTGCATCCCAAACACTGTCTCCAGCCAGGCAGTCACATTGGAAAGTCACAGTGGGAAGGAGCTCCTGCTCCTGACCACCGTGCCCTCTGGAGTCTGATGCATCTGGTACATTCTCTTCCTACCTGTGCTTTCAGGGACCAAGCTTAATTCAGCTCCCACCAGCTTTCTCCAGCTTGTATAGACAGCTGATGACTGAACAATTCAAGAGAACTATCTGGATTCTAGAAGCAGACTTATCCCCGTAATTCACTGCTGACCCGCCCAGCAATTACCTTTTCCTCTTGACCCCGACAATATAATTTCCTCGCATCAAACTCAGAATAAACTGCAGGATCTACAAAAGAAGAACAAAGCAAAGCCAGGTGGTCAGCACAGCAACCCCGACAGTAGCTCAGATTTTACTACACAACTACGCAGTTATGGGATTGAAATTAAGAGGTGAATTAGAAATCCACTCGTGTCCGTGTCTTGGAAAGTAGAACTACTGTCACAAAAGGCTTTATCACTTCTCCCACTTCAGACAGGTGGTTTTGTTAAAGGACTACAACACCACAAGTTCAGTAGAAGATTCCAGACCAGAAACAGCTGAGGGATAAACCAGAGCAAATCTGTTCCAGCTCCTAGTTTCTAGATCACAAGTTGCCTTCTTGAGTGGTCCAAGACTGTCTTGGTCCAAGATCTTTCACTGACTCTGTGCCGCGTGCCTGCCATCTCTTCTTCTAGGCTCCGTTACCCCATGTTTAGCCCAGGTCAGCTCGACTTACTGATTCCTCTCCAAATAACAGTCCCTGGGACTTCAAACACACTGCAATCTGTCGCACTAATGCTTCTCTTTAGGCTTGTGCTGGCGGCTCTTTGTTACTTCTGGGAACTCAGAACCTGTGAGCATTCTCTCACTGCTGTGTTAACACCTCCTGTTCAGCTCTGTGTCACTTGTCATTCTACATGAGCAAAGAATGCCATCCAGTACTACAGAGGCAGGAATAAGGATGGGAGCACTGAAGATGCTGCAATGGTACCTTAGACAGCAGCTTCTGTTGTTGACTGTGCTTCTGCCTTAGAACTGCCACTTCTTTCCACAGGGCCTTATTTTCTCTGCAATGCAGAATAAATCAGAAGACAGAGGATGAACAGAGTTTACTTGATATGCTTTAGTTTTACAGCTTTCAAACTTTCACAGTACCTTGCAGGACCAGTGGCAACGCTCCTTCCGTGGATAACTAGAAATCAGATTATCCGCTGCACTAGTACAAATTCTGGGTTAAATATCTCCATTTTCCTCTGGGCAGGACCAAATGCTCACTGATCAGGGCACCCTAACCCTCTGCTGCTCCACCAACAACCTCGATCTGAGACACTCCTTCAAAGCCTCAGTGCCTTTGATACAGACCTGGTGTCTGGAAACAGGCTGAGTGCAACACAGAGTACTAGAGAACAGCTTCAACATCTGTGTGGAGCTGCGGGGTTTTGCTCGGTTAGTTGTTTTTAAAGGAAGAGGCAGCAGAGTGAAGGTATCTCCTGACCTTTGGTCGATACCGGCTCACATACCAATGGTCTGAATTACCTTTACGCAAAGGATCTGAGGGAACAGCTGAGGACATGCAAAGTCCACTTCTGATTTGAAGAACCAAAAACTAACCCTCCCTCACTGTGCATAATCGTATTTAGTCTTCAGAAAAGAAAACGCTCTGATCATCCTACAAAACCACTGCAGCTGACAGTGAGCACAGCAGCATCTCCAGACAGCCAGTACCCTCCCAGTGTTAGTCTCTGGTCTGTAACTGCACCTGAAGAACAAAGGTAAGGTTCAGAATGTCGTGGCAGTGCAGCAGGACACCCTAGCAAAAAGAGCTTCACCTGTTTCCAGCTGAAATGATTGAAGCCACATTTGGAGCCAAGCTCTGTTGGGCACAAGCAACGCTCAACATCTAAGTGCCTCTGAAACAGACGGAGTCTACCTTTTCATGTTGGCCAGTCTGACATCCATGTTGTTCTGCTGCTCCCTCATCTCCTGCACTTCAGAGAGTACTTTGTGCAAATCCTCTGTGCAGACCTTGAGATCCTCAGTTCTCACTGCAGACACCTAGAATGGGAGCAGGTTACACAGGCTTTACTACAAACAGTGCCTCGCAGACTGCCTTCCAGAAGCAGTGCAGCGTGCTGAAGCAGTACAAGCGCCGCTATGAGAGAAGGCACTACCACCACCCTTCAGCACCACCAAACGTGACAGTTGCTGCAGGTGATGGTGCACACCACGTGGAACAAACGAGACGTCAACGAGAGCGTGAGATCAGCCCTTGGTAGGTGCAGACAGTGGAGTCAGGCTGTAACTCAGGACAGAAACCCCGGGGCTTCTCTCCACATGCCTGCTGCCAGCTTGCCCTCTAGTGTCAGTGATTGAGACACCAGCCCCAAACAAACCAGAGCTGAGAGCGGAGGAAGAACAAGGCAATGGCCCTCCTCTCTGCTTGGGACATCTGCCAGCACAGGAGCAGCAAATGTCTGTTTACCTACTGGAGAGTGGAGGAGGGCGGCTCTGATCAGACCCTAATCTGCATGGAAATGTGTCTCACAGCACCCGGACTGCAGATTCCCTCGTTGGTCACTCTGTCACCGCCCTTCTCAGGGACTCTATTTCAGAACGAGAAATTTCTGTCTCCAGAACGGCACAGACCGAACTGCTCTTCTGCCCTCAGCGTGTCCGTGAACATCACCTCAAACAACGGTGGGAAAGTTCTCAAACAGCAACAAGCTCATTCTCTGCCCCACACTTCCAAACTCAGAACTTCCCTGCTCCTGCTGCAGTGGTGACACTGATGGCTGCAACATGACCCAGGGTCTGGTGCATCACTCCAGGTTTTGTGGGCAGAAGCTTAAAAATCCTTTAGCCAAATCCTGACCAAAGCAGACAGAGGTGCACCAGACCACCACCACAAATCTCTGCCAATCCAGAGCACACCACAGTTTTTCTGATTATTCTACTGAGTTCCAAGGGGGAGGTGAATGTACCCGGGACCAGTTGCTGAGCTGCTGCACAACACCCATGCAGGCTGGCTCACTGACCCCTTTTTGTCAAAGGAGAACACAATGGTCAGAAAAGGACCCATAGGGTTATACAGTAACATTCCATCGCTGCATGATGAAACAGAACGGCATCGTTTTGCCAGCACTCCAGAGAAATACCTACTGTCCTCACACAGCCCAGGGTCGCCGAGGACGGACACGGCGGCTGGCAGGTCTCCCCTCCGCCTGCATTTTCAGATGCTTTGCTATTCTTTGCAGGTAACAGGATGCTAAGGGAGAGGAGTTGCAGCACCAGTAGCATTCACGTCCGTCTGACTTCCCCCAGCGTAGCTTCTCTCCATGGGGAAGGCACCCAGCAGATGCCGAGAGTGGGTGGCAGGTTCAAATGCAGCCAGCCTGCCTCTATGAGAAGGGCCAAACTAAAGAAGGGCTGTTCTGCTGAGTGCAAGGGACTGCTCCCCTCAGTCTCTAACCAGCACAGGTATCGACACTGAGGCACACCAGCAGAGCTGAGAATGAGTCCCGCATTCAAACTTGCGTTCCCACTGGAGGCTTGAAAGAAATGCACCAGGTCCAGAGCAGGTACAGAGCTCCACACTGGGCAGGGAAGGAGCTGGAACAACCACTGGACGGTTTGCAAAAACTCACAGTGACACTTCCTGTGTGACAGAACACACACTGGCCCGGCCCCTGCAGAAGCTCTGCATGCATCCTTGGCACAGACCACAGCTTTTGTCTTCCCATCCAGAATACTCCACCCAGCACAACACCCCTGGGACAGGGCATCGCTGACTGCCCCAATACAGCAGCCAGCAAGGCAGGCAGGACATGACAAGCTGGCGATTACAGCATCTGGGCAGAGCTCAGCCTGAGTCACAGAGGCAACTGCACACCTATATTTAATCTGCTGTGGTTCAGGCAGAGGCAGCTCAGCGAAGGATCGATCAAAACACAATTGTGATTCTCAAGCCTAGCTTGAGCTTTTATTAACTTGGGCGATGCAGCGGCCACATTGGACATCGTAAAGAGAAGTTGCTGCAGTTCAGATGTCACCATGATGTATCACGATGCTCTCTTTCCCGGGCGCCCAGGATGTTACGGGCCACAATGGGCCCACAGAGGACAAACATCCATGCAGAAACAGGTCAGGCAAGGCCTGAATGCATGAAAGAGAACCGGAAAGTTCTCACAATAAAGTGCAGCTTCATGGTGACAGCCTTGGAGGAACGATGCAAACTGATCACCAATCCCCTTCTAGTCTTAACTCGGCACCAAGCAGCAATGTGTTTGGTCTCATTCTTTCACTTGGGGACTGTTTCCTACCCCTGCTCTGCTGGCAGTGCTGCAGACCATGCTAAGCTGTGATCAGGTACATGAACTCATGAATCCTCTTTGACAAAAGGGCTCTGGCGTGACCACTCTGAAGAAAGTTCCTAGCCCAGTGCGCTGCTACATGGCAGGGTGGCCTCTGCCTAAAAGCTGGCGTGAGGGATGGCAAGCCAAGCATTGGCCTGGCATTCAGGAGGGCCACACGGCCTCGCACCATGCTGCACCACCTTGGTTCTCATGCAGTATGCTGGCTGTAAGCAACTGGGACTCCCAGCCTTGCTCTTGGTGAAGTACTTTGCATAGCAAAGGGAAATAGAGAAGTAAATACACGCGAGACCATACCTTGCGCTTGATGTTCTCCAGTAAATGCGCATTTCCTTGCTTGAAGAAAGGGTGCTGGAACTCAATGACTGAGCTTTTCTCTGCTGTAATCATGCCGTTCTCCAGAGCAATAACCTTCCTGAAGCCATCTGTGGAGAGTTGTTCACAGAGTCACCACACACAGCTAAGCAACACCCCGAGGCTACTGAAATACCCGTGGCACTACAGGTACTGGGAGCACAAACTACAAACCCCAGCCAAAGCAGCTTTTCTCTGGTGCTCAATGATCTGACTGCTCCCATTTGCACAGCTAGAGAAACTGGCCACAGCAGGGAGAATGACCTGGGGCAGCGGCTACAGGCAGCACACAGCAGAGGCCAGCTAGTGCCTGCCAACAAGACAGCCATGTCCAGATAATTGCACTAGTTAGAAAGAAATACTATTATGACACCTTGAATAAAACCTGGCCCTGGTGGAAGCAGCGGAATGGTGCCACTTCCTATAATGCCAGAGAACTGCTGTCCTGTCCTGTACCACCAGGGTCCTCAGAACAACGGGATCAGGTCCTGGCCTGTGCAGCCACGTGCACCTTCTTCAGTCCAGGCTGCCTGCGAGAGACCAGCCACTGCCAGCTCTACTTCTGTCACTGCCCCAAGTACCACAGGGCAGATGCACAACACAGCTGACAGCCAATCCATCTCTCTCCTCGTTCATGTTTTCAGCAGTCAATGCATTCTATTGTCACTGCACCCCAGCAGTGCTGCCATGAGGAAACTTCACTGGAAGCCAGGAGGGGTGCAGCAGGAAACAGAAGCTGCCATCGATCACACTGGGTCTTCACAGGAAAACCTGCAGGTTAGCATCTTCCCCTGCCACAAGCCCACTGGTAACTGTGCTACCCTATGACACTCCAGCAATGGAGTCTCAACACCTGACACAACCAGCAGTACCCGCCCTGCGTTAGGAGGCTGAGCTCACACTTTCCTTCTCACATCTGACAAAATCTACAGGCATCAGCTAGAGAGACCAGGCAAACCCATGGGCAAGGACTGAGACTGCTGCCCCTTACTCCAAACAGAAATTCTAACTATGGTGGCCATCATTTGCAGTTTGTGCCTCCCCTCAGAACGTGAGCGATTGCTGCACAACTCTCACTGCTGCACACTGCAGCCCTGCATGCAGCACTAGTTCCCTGAACCACCACCTTGCTCGAGCTCCTCTGCCTGCGCAAGCTGTACACGTGGGACAGAACAGAAGCTACACACGTGCACAAGTCGAGCCCAGAAAACTTAGTGAGAGACTTAGATCAGCTCAATCCATCACTGTGACGAGTCTTGCTTCAACAGAGCAATGCAGGCAACAGACAATTTCTTTTGTGGAGTAGATGTGAGAGTGTAGATATGGCTTCTGCTCCTCTAGGGCCGAGTTTGCTGTTACTATGGGTGTTGGTTCTGGCTGGGCCAGTTATATGTACTTCGGCTAACTGGCGCAGCTCTGTGGTTGGGATTTAGGGTGGGAATAACACTGACAACACACTGCTGTCCCAGTGCTTATCCTAACTTTGGGGTTTTTCAGATTCCCATGTTTCGCTAGTGCGCAGGTACACCAGAGGCTGGGACGGAGAGAGCTGGCCTCAACCAGCCAAAGGGACATTAATTCTCCACCAAAGGATGCCCTGCCCCGTGTATAAACCCAGGGGAGTTGGCTATGGGGACTGGACTGATGCTGGGCATCAGTCAGCAGGTGGTGACTAACTGCACTGTGCACCGCTTGGCCCTTCCTTGGGCTTTAATCATCGTTCAGGCCTATCCTCTACTGTGATTTTTATTACCACTATTGCTGTAATTTTATTTTAGTTATTAAACTGCTCTTAACCCACAAGTTTTACTGTTTTAACAGTTTTCTGTCCCATCCTCCTGGGAGGGGTGAGCAGTGAGTGAGTGGCTGAGTGGTGCTCAGCTGCACACCACCACAACCAGTGACACCACCACTGGAGCCCAGTGAATGCTCCCCAAGCTCTAGGTGCCAGCACACAAAATGCTGTTTTCATGGTTGTTGCCCAGCAGGGCTCACAGCTGCATCACAGAGAACAGGCACTACTGAGCTGTACTGTTACTCTCTTCTTTCACAAAGCAAACTCAAGAGCAGGGTTCAGGTTCTCAGATGCCAAACACCCGCCAAGTGAGCTGGTTTCAAAGACATTCAAAGTGATGCCAGGTGGGCTGGCACCCGGCAGAAGGGACACTAAGAGCAGCTGACGCTTACACATGTTCAGCTGTCGTATGAAGCTGGAGATGTTGTTGTGTTTGAAGTACTTGGGCAGCAGCTCCTTGGCAAACCTCTGCTCATCCAGGATGCAGAAGTTCTCACCATTCTAGGAAACAAGCAGAAGCGATGGTTAGGGAACGATTGCAGCTTCTGTGAGGTGTGATCCCAAAACAAGGCTCTGCACAGAGATGGAGCCTGCACCGGGGCAAGCCCTTTGCAAAGGGGGCTGTCCGAGGGAGCGTTTCGCAGTAGTCTGGATGCAAAACGACACCAATGAGGAAAACTCCTGCTGAGGGCATTTTTGTAAAGTCTCGAAGTCTTGATCTGAATCCAAAGCAAAATGGCTCTAAGCCCCATGGGAAGGCTCCGTCCGACGGCCCCAGCGCAGCGGAGCCGGCGCCACTAGAGGGCTTCGCTGCCCCGCCAGGGCCGCCCGGCTCCAGACGCGGTTCTCCCGCGGCCCGGCCGACGTCATCGCCACAAATACCCGCGTTACCCAGGCGGGACCGGCCCGCTCGGCCCTTCCCCGACCAAACTTCCCGGCACCGGCCCCGCACTCTCACAACCAACAAACCCCCAGCGACTGCCCGCACCGCGGCTTCTGGGAGGGTCAGACCCCTAGAAAGCAGCGGGGGAGCCACGGCGGGTAGGATGGAAGGCCCGGAGCGGCACCGGGCCCGCTCTCCTCCCCTCGGCAGGGCGGGACCCGCAGTTCAGCCCCTCCTGAAGCACTTTCCGACCCCCGCTACGCGGTCCCGGGCGGGGAGCCCCGGCCCAACAGATCCGCAGGGCACACGCAGGTTCCGCCCCACCAGGCCCCACCGAACCCTCACCCCCGTTCGCTTCCAGCGGGGGTGGCCCCCCGTAGGTTCCAGCCCCGCACGCACCCCCCGCGCCAGGAGGCCCGCACTCACCCTGCCCCAGCAGATGACGTCGTCGCTCTGCGGATCCTCCACGAGCGCCCAGAGCTTGGCCAGGAACCCGGGCACCGGGGCGGCGCCGGGGCCACCAGGCAGGGCCGGCCCTTCCCGCATCCTCGGGCCGGGCCGCGCCGGGCCGCGCGCTGCAGCAGCGGGACGGGAGGGGCGGGGAGGGGCGGGGCGCGGCAGTCGATGACGTGAGGGGCGGGGCGTACTGGGAGGAGCCTGGAGGAACGAGCCCCGCCCCCGCAGCGCCGCGCGTGACTCTTGTTGTGCTCGCGTGCGGGGTTTCGCGGAACAGCGCGGGGGCTGTGGTGGGGTCCTGCATGGCCCCAGGAGCGCCCGTGGCCGGGCCGCCGCTCGGCTCGCAGGTGAGTGCCCGTGCCCCTCCGCCCCTCCTCTCCACTCACGCACCGGAGTGCCGCGGCCGGGGCATCCCGCAACGGGGCATCGGCGTCGGGACGGCTGGTCCGTCCCCCACTCTCTCCCGTCTTTCCTCCCTCCCTCACCCGCCCCGAGCTTGTCCCGTCCCAGTCCGGACCCGCCCCGTGGCTGTGGAAGGCAGCGCCCCGCGAGCGCACAGACTTTGCCCCGCCGCATCCCCGCACCGCACGTCCCGCCGCAGCGATGTCGCCCAGCTGAGCCCTCGCCCCAGGCGGCGACGCCAGCAGCCCTGCGGGAACGGGCTCCTAGCGCCGGGTCGGGCCCTCCTGCCTCGGTTCCTGCGGACAGGTGCCAGCGGGTTCGGTACCGAACAGACTGGGATCTGATTCTCCTCGCACTCCATATAGAGCCGGACTGGTGCGAGGGAAGGGCTGGGTAAGGATCCTGCTGTGAGCTCGGGGAGGATGACACAGAGTGGGGGGGCTAGTGGGTTCCTTCTTAATCGGGTCAGCTATTTACAAGAAAAGTTGTTGTTTCAGGGTCTAATCGGGGTGCTCATTTCAAAGAGAAGTCAACTTCTCGAAGGTGACTGAGGACTCTTGTTTTTTCACTCTGTGAAAAACCCTTCTGTGTGGGTCACTGAAGGGTTCATGAGAGCAGAATCATTCCAGCCTTTGGAATCCCATGAGTGGGGTCAGGCTGCTGTTCCACAGAACTTCCACAGATTTACATGAGCTCCTGCCGGGAGCTTTGCAGAGCCTCAGCCAGTCTGTCCCAAACACTTGCTACTTGATTTCTGTCAGTGCCAGAGCACATTCACAAGGCATTCAGGCTGCTGCGGCTTCTGGTTGAGTCGGGTTTAGTTGGTAACTGCTGGAGCGTGGAGCTTTGCTATGCCAAGTGGAGGCTCTTCCGTGTCGAAGCTGTGGTGATACAGAGGGGATCTGTCTTGGGAGGCAGTGCTCAAAACCAGCACTGAAAGCTGCCGCTTGCCCTTGGTGTCAAGTCTAAGCCTTGCCCTCCCCAGGGTTTGATGCTGCTCACAAGAACCTTTGGTGTGAGAGGCCAGAGATCTGCCAGCACAGATGCCCTGTGCTCAGTGGCTCCCAGTCCTTGAGGATGAGCACCCTGTGTACTGGGCACACTTGCCCTGGAAAGTGGCTCTGAAGTACTTTGAACTGTGCTGGTCTGCGTCAAAAGCATCCACCTGCCCTTCCCCAGCAGGCTGTGTGCCAGCAGAGTGGGAGCCTTCTGGCTGGGCGTGAAGGCTCTGTCCTTCTTCCTTGCTGTCACTGCTGCCTTTTGTGTTTGTGGAACTGCCCAGGTGCAGCTTGTCCAAGCTCCTGGCTTCAAAATGGCTTTACTGGCCCAGAGGGGTGGGTTGGTGCAGGTGTTCCCCTTTCTGGGGACAATGCCCAGGCAGCAGCAGAGAAGAAGGGTGGTGAATCTAGTGGGCTACGCCGGGACTGTTGGGAAGGGCTGCACTATACCAGAGCTGCTTCATGGGGGTCACTGGGACCTTCTGTGAAGGGCTGGCTCTGGAGCAGAGCTGTGGTGATGGAGCAAAAGCATCTCTCTGATCCAGAGATCTCTCTACGTCCTACTCTGAGAAAGCAGGGATATGAGGTATTTCCAAGTAGAGAGTTGCTGTCAATTTCTCAACTTAATGACTGTCTGGATTAGAGATGCTGGGTTATCAGTAGCTTCTGAACACCAGGTGAATTGTTAGGAAACCAGAAATGCGGGTTTGGAGCTGATGTGATGAGCAGCTGTCGCACTGCTGTGTGTTGGGGTTGAGTTCCGTGTATTTGCTATCAGATGGGGTAAGAGATTTAACAGCTCCTCTGGGAAAGCTGGTCTAGAGCAGTGCTGAGCCAGCTGAAAATCTGGGGGACATCCAGCTGTGCTGCAAATAAACCTGATCTACTCAGGCAGCTTTGAGAAGGACCTTCTTCCCAGTAAGGGTGCCAGAGGGGGCTGCCCAGGGGGGCTGTGGAGTCTCCTTCTCTGGAGACGTTTCAAACCCACCTGGACTGTTCTTATGTGACTGGATCTAGGGGATCGTACTCTGGCAGGGGGATGGGACTGGGTGCTCTTTCGAGGTCCTTCCAATCCCTGGTCTTCTGTGGTTCTGTGATGGGAGAGTAAATAACAAGACCGTCCTGATGAGACTTGTTTGTGTTCAACGTGGCGCCACATCACTGTCTCCTTTCTGGGGTTGAAGAAAACTGGTTCCTTCAAGCTTTTTTGCTTGATATTTGCTTGCTCCATTTGCCTGTTCTGAGGAGCATGGTTGGTGTTGGGGACTGGATAGCCTGGGGCAGTCTCCATCCCACTTGTGCATTGATCTTTGTTATGGAGTGATTTCCTTCTTGGGTGTTTCAGGAATGATCCAAATACAACTTCTGCCTGATCTTCATCCCCCCCAGATGATCAGTCCCTCCAAACTGTGCAGTCATGTTCTCGCTCTGCTGTTACCTCTGCTGTTCTTCTCCCCCAACAGGTGTGGCCTGCGCAGGCACTGTCACGTCAGCCTATGATGGGATTGTTCTGGCTGTTGCTGCTTTACATCCACGTGCTGTCACCCACCTTCGCTGAAGGTGTCACCCGAGTCTATTACCTGGGGATCCATGAGGTGGACTGGAACTATGCCCCAACGGGGAAGAACGTGCTCGCGAACCAGAGCATTGCACACAACCCGTACGTGGGCTCTGTGGGGACTGAGGCTGGTACTGGCCTGGAAGAATGATTCAATGAGTAATTTGATGCATCTGAGCAAGCAAGGGCCGCAGTCTGACAGATGTCCCCTCTTTATGAGCTTAATGTGTAACTGGTTCTATTGCAGGAGCATAGGAGCTGTATCAGTGACAGAAGTGAGTGGCCTGTTCAGTGGAGCAGCTGGAGCAGTGCGGGGACTGAGGCACAAACACTGCAGCAGAGCAGGTTGTGCAACACTCTGCCCTGGGGGCTCATTTTCCTCGGTTCCAGCTGTCAACCAGCTTGTGTATCCAGAGGCAGGATGACTCCTTACCTTGGTGTGAGTGACTCCTGTCTGCCTGGAGTGCCAGGCAAGGAGAAGTGTAGGGGTTGTTTGACCGATGGCTTTGTTTCTGTTGCAACAGACAGTCTGGAAGCTGCAGGAATTCCTTTGAGTCACTGCAAAAACAGGGTTCAGTTTTAGTTTTCAAAACACTAAATGTTTTTCGTTGGTTTTTGTTCTTGGTTTGGCTTTTGGGGCTGTTTTTTCCTACAGCTTTTTTAAGGTGTCTGAACCACCCGCCTGCCCTCCTTCGTTTTCCGTGGCAAACAGCCTCTCTCTTGCCCTGCTCTCATCCACTCCCCACTCTGTAGCCATTAGCGCTGGATTTGTCTCTCAGATCTCATGGCAGGGTTAGGAGGGCTTCACAGGAAAACACCGAGGACTGCCAGTTTAGCCTGAAAAAGCCTCTGGAGGCGTCCAGTAGACTCCAGTTAGTCCACAGCAAAGGATGTGCCCCCCAGATCTGGGGTTAACTAAGATGTTATCACTGACTACTGGTAACAAAGAGTGGAGTGTTTTTGCTTTCCCTGGTAACACACAAAGACAAGGAAATGGATTTGGTGGCGGCTCTTGTCACAAATATAAGTGATTGAAAGGTGGTGTGTTGCCGCAGACAATTAGCTGGGGGGACTGGTTTGGTTTCTGCAGTCATGGTACAAATTGCTGTCATGAAGGAAAGGACGTGATGATGATGTGATGGCAAAGGCAGTGAAGTACTTGAAGATTTTTTTTTTACTGCGAAGAAATGGTTGGGGGCTGTGGGGTGGAAATGGGCAAACTCTTCCTTAAGAGTGGCTGTGCGGGTGACTTTGCAAAGGGGGAAGCTCTGGGCTGTGGAGCCAGAGACGAAGTTTTGAATGGCAGGGGCAGTGCTTAGTGGTTTGGTCTCAGCTGGTCATCTTCTGGAGGCATTCCACTTCAGGGGGTGCCAGTGTTCCTGCAGGGTGACTGATCCTAAGGGAGAAACGAGGGAACGAGCTCAGCCGGGTGCGCTAATACCTGGGCTGTGATTCATCTCGTATCTGCTGAGAATTGGCCATAAAGAGCAAATGTACTTCCGGGGTGAACTTTAGCACCTGCATGGGGTTCTAGCTGTGGAAGCCGGGTATGTGCTAGGTACAGGCCTGCCTGACGCGTCTGCCACACTCTGCTAAGCAGAAGGTAACCTGTTGGAGTGTGAGTTTTGGTGAGAGAGCTTGGGAGACCCCCCCCCCCCCCACTTTGTGATGTAGCTGCAAATGCTGTGAAGGCTTTGAAGTGACTTTCCAGAAGCCAAATGAAGGGCAAAGTGGGCATGAGAAGAGCTTCATGTCACCCACGTGTGACTGTCAGAGAGGGAATTGCTCGTGCTGCTCAGATCAGGGACACCCTGTGTCTGTTGGTGAAGAAGAAGAGGGGATGATGCTCTGTATGGTGGCAGGGGTCTGACCCTGACTGTGACTGCAGCCCCAGCTCCCCAGACTGTTGGTGCTGATGTGCTCCCTTGAGCCTAGAGACTCAGAAAGCAGATGAGTCTGATGGCCAGGGCCACCTGGTCCCCAGGGAGCAGGAGGAGGAAGTTCCTGGGTTGCTTAGGGCAGGCCAGGGTGTGATGCTCACCTGGGGCTGCTGCGTGCTAGGATCACTCCTCTGTGTTATCGGCCAGCTGTTCTGTGCAGTGTGTGACTCACGGTGCCTTTCCACTCTCTCACAGCAGAGCCTCATCGTTCCTGCAGCCTGGTAGGGACAGGGTGGGCAGCACATACAGGAAGTCTGTCTACAAGCAGTACACAGACTCCACGTACACTACCGAGATCCCGAAGCCTGGCTGGCTGGGTTTCCTGGGGCCCGTCATCCGAGCAGAGGTGGGGGACACCCTTGAAGTGCACCTGCGGAACTTTGCCAGCCGGCCATACACGCTCCATCCTCACGGCGTGTTCTACGAGAAGGACTCAGAAGGTAAATGAGCCGTGGCCATAACAGGCATGTGCGGGTGCATGCACATCATGCTCCGCACAGGGCGGGCAGCATGGGGATTGCCTGTATGACTGTGCTGACCCAGTTACTGGGGACTTGCCTTCCCATTGCTCTATGTGTCAGTTTGTCTTGGGGACAGAGGCAATTAAAGACCTTGGGATGATGAGCTTAGCTTTGAAATCTGCTGCCCAGGTGTGTCCATGCAGCTCTGCCATGTGAGAGTGGCTCAGTCGAAGGTTATGAGTGTGGACTTCCCTGCCCTTCTGGAAAGGATGCTGTGATTGCTCTGTTGTTGTAGGATCGCTGTATCCCGATATGTCCTCCCAGGATCAGAAGAAGGACGATGCTGTTTTCCCAGGAGGGAATTACACTTACACCTGGACTGTCCCTGAAGGTCACAGCCCGACTGATGATGACCCAAACTGCTTGACCTGGATCTACCACTCTCATGTTGATGCACCAAAGGACATTGCATCTGGACTGATTGGGCCGCTGCTTACCTGTAAAAAAGGTCCAGACTCCAAGAGAAGTCAGCTGAGGGCTTCGGTCTTGTACTGGGAGGGTTTTGTAGTGACTGGAATGAGATGAGGATGAGAAGGCACTCTGGTGGAGCTAGCAGCCCCAGGGGAGAATGCAGCCTGGCTTGAGAAGACAGTGCCTCTGTCCAGCTGGGTTCTGGTCACTGTGATGTCTGTGCCCCTCAGTGGCTGGGCTGGCCCTAGTCCTCTTGCTCTGAGCAAAGTGTGTGAATCCATGCTAGAAGAAGGAATCTTGTCTGAGACTGAGCCTGCCTATTAAAAACCCCTCAGGGAACCTCTTGATCCCAGCTGGGGCAGCTGGGTGCTGCCAGCACTGCAGTTCAGCCAGGCAGCGGCAGAGCCGTTTGTGAGCGAGAAACACGTTGGCAGGGATGGGTTAGACAAGAGTGAGCTGGCTGGGGCTCTGCGGTGAGCGGTGCTAGCACAGCGGGGACTGCCTGTGTCTCCAGCTTGTGACTAGCTGCTGTCATAGGGGTGTTTCGGTGCCTTAGCTGACTTCTGCTTCCCTGTGTGCGCTGGGTATTCCCTCACCTTTTTCCTCTCCCTAGGAGCACTGATGGGCAGTTCTCAGAGACGCCGGGATGTGGACGTGGATTTCTTTCTGATGTTCAGTGTGGTGGATGAGAACCTGAGCTGGTACCTGGATGAGAACATAGCATCATTCTGCACAGATCCAGGCTCTGTAGACAAGGACGACGAAGAGTTCCAAGAGAGCAACAAGATGCATGGTCAGTGTCGGCTGTGAGGAGCCACAGGCTCTGCCCAGGTGCTCCAGGGGCAGTGTTAGCTGGGGATGTGCTACCTGCTGTTGTGTGCTGGGCTGTGTGTGTAGGGAGGCAGTGAGCTGGGGGGTGTCCTAGGCGAGAGATGCCACAGGGACGTTGCAGCAGCTCCAGAAGAGACAAGTGTCTGGTTTAGTTTTGTCTGGAGGCAGCCTTTGGCAGTCTCCTGGGGATCTCTGAGTACTTCTGAAGAAAGAGTTGTGGATCTGGGCTCTCCAGAACAAGAGGAGGAGGGGGACTTCTGGTTAGATCTACCCTTCAAGCATGTCTGTACTCGTGCTTGCTGGCAGAAGCTCTGGAGGTTGTTGTTCTAATCTCTGGCTTTTGCCTTGCTTGGTTTTGCAGCTATCAATGGCTATGTGTTTGGGAACCTCCCTGGGGTGACGATGTGTGCTGGCGATCGCATTTCGTGGCACCTCTTTGGGATGGGCAATGAAGTCGATGTCCATACAGCCTACTTCCATGGAGAGATGCTCACTGTCCGAGGCCACAGGACGGACGTGGCCAGCCTCTTCCCAGCCACCTTTGTTACAGCAGACATGATCCCCAGTAACCCTGGGAGGTGGCTGCTGAGCTGCCAGGTCAATGATCACATACAAGGTAAGGCAGAAGTTGGAAGGCGTCCTGTGCCCTGCAGACTCCCTCTTTGTCCTGCTGTAGTTCTGTGCTGTGCAGGGCAGTAGGGGACTGTGCCTTGGGCAGCAGTCCTGCTCACCTGCCTAGAGGAGCGGGTGCTTCCTTGTCTTGTACAGGGTGGGGTGGATTGGGTGTTAACGGGCAGGACAGACTTGCTGGGGATGACCTGTGCTGTGTTGATTGGTCACGAGGATGACGCTTGCTGCAGCTGAAAGCTTAAGATGTGGTAGTGCCCTGCAAGCTAGAGTTGGGATTGGGGTTAGGGACTAGAGTCCCTATAAGAGGCACTTGCACAGTACCTCTGAGGACTGCCGAGGGTTTTGGTCTTTGTTCTCAGCATCCAGTCACCCAAGAAGCTCCTCACTGTAGGAACCACCTATTAGTTTGCTCCCAGCCGTGCGCTTTTTAGGACCATAGAGCAGGAGCAGCCGGCTTTTAGTGGGGTTGGTAGAACATTGCCCGGTGAGCCTGACCAAGAGGCTTTCAGCTTGCGTGTCCTCTCCTGTGTCTTGGGCAGCTGGAATGGGGGCCCTCTACGAAGTCCGGCCATGCTCTCGACAAGCTCCTGCACCTCCCCTGGAAGGGAGGATTCGTAAGTACTACATAGCGGCGAAGGAGGTGCAGTGGGACTACGGACCTTCAGGGCTTGACCCAAGCAGCGGGAAGCGGCTGAGCGAGTTGGGCAGGTAAGGAAGAGGCTGATGGGCCAAGGTGGTGTCTGGAGCCCTGTCTATCAGGAACGCTGTGAAGGAAAGCGTGGAGTTGCTTTGAAACAGAAGTTTCTGCCCATGATCTGCCTAGAGGGACTTCCCAGGAGGCAGCCGGTGCTGTCGGGAGCCACCGGCACTGGTCAGGGGAATCCGTTTGTGAGGGGCTGCTGTGTCTTGTGGCCTTAGCCGCCGAGCAGTGCAGGAGTCACAGCTGATGTGGAGTGTGAGCTGCCACCTCTGTCTCTGGGCTCTGTCCTTGCCTGGCCTGGGACCACGTCCCTGCAGCTGCTGAGTGCTCGCAGCACATTGTGCAGCAGATGCAGGGTGACAGAGCCAGCCAGCAGATGGGCTCCAGCGCTGCCTTGGTGCAGAGAGCAGTTTCTCGGAAATCGGAGGCAGTGCCCTTGATGACAGCCTCCCATCCCACATGTCAGGCGGTTGCAATAGATAGCAGTTGGTTTCTGGCTTGGACTTGGCCAATTGACACAAAGACATTCTTCTCCCTCCATTCCTTTCCCTGGGAAGCTGTCAGAGAGGATGTGCTTCCAGATGGAGAAGTAGGAATGCCGAGCAGTTAATGATTTACTCTGAGCCAGCAGCTCCTTGCAGACCTTAGAACTGTGAGCAGCTTAGACCTGTGAGCTGGCCTTGCAGCTCAGCTGCCATTCCTGCAGGGCACGGTACCGCCCCACCGTGCCTTTGGGGAGAGGTGGTGGAGGAAAGGAGTCTCTTGCCAGCTGTTGGTGGCTCTTTCAGTTCCGATTTTGGTTGTCCCCTGGCCTCTGGAGTAGCCAGTGTCCCAGCACTGCCTTTGTCTTCTCCACTGCCGGCTCGTTCGCTACTCTCCTGCACAGCTTCTCTGCAGGGGCTGCTCAGGCCCGTGTTTGGCCCTGGCCCTCCTGGCTGGGAGAGGGCTGTGTGCCTGAGGCGCTCCCTGAGTGCAGCACGCAGACGAGCCCATGGGGCAGAAAGCCTTCTTGGAGACACTTGTTCCAATCCACAGGCACTGGCCTCCTCCAAGAAGCTGCTTGATCTAGATATGCTGCCGGTGTCCCTGGAGGGCTGGGGAGGGTGCAGAAGAGGAGGACTGATCCTCGTAGGAAGGGCCTGACGTCTGCTCTTTGCGCTTAGCCCTGCAGAGCCATTCTTCAGGCGCAGCCCCTACCGCATCGGGGGTGTCTACTGGAAGGCCAAGTACGTGGAGTACACTGATGAGAGCTTCCGCGAGGAAAAGCAGCTGGCGCCGGAAGAGAGGCACCTGGGGATACTTGGTAGGAGCTGTGCAGCGGTGCAGACCCTCCATCAGCACCTATGAGAGCAGTGCTGATGTTAGGTACCAGCTGGCTGCAACTGTCCTCTGCTTCATGGCTCAGGGGGAGTTTCGCAACCTCCAAGAGTGACTGGCACAGGCTGGGAGTGTGGGATGGTGGAACAGACAAAATCCCTTGTGGGCTGGAGCAGCCTTCAGAGCTCAGTAGTAAGGGCTGGATGTCATGGTTTAGGGTTTGTACCGAGAGCTAAATGGGTCCCAATAAATGCCCCTGGTGAGGGGGCTTTGCCTGAGCATCTCCCAGGCTGCCACAGCCCCTGCTTTCAGGTAGAGCTTCCTCTCCTGAGCACTGCTGGAGTCAGGTGACAGGGTGTGGAGAAAAGAGAAGAAAACAGGGAGTCTGCAGAGGTGGATGAGCTGCCTGCAAAGGCTGTGCTGTGTGTGGTAGAGGCATGCAGGCATGGTCCAGGCTCCTGTGCCTGCAGTGATTGGTCACCAACACCAGGAGTTTGCAGCAGTGGTCGCAGCACAGGCCCCAGTATGAAAGAGCACAGAGTAAAGCGCAGGCTGGGAGCAGGAGCTGAACAGGAGAGAGACGGTGGGATTGCACAGATGCAGCTCTCAGATCTGTGTTGTCAGCTCTGCCCTAGCTGTCAGGGCTGAGCAGCCTCCGGCAATGCTGAGCCACGGTGGGGTCCATGTGTTCTGCGTCCCAGCCTCAATGGAAGGTGGCCCTGGCTGCATCTGGTCTCTGCAGCTGACAGGCTGCCTCTGCTCTTTGTGCAGGCCCAGTGATCAAGGCAGAAGTTGGAGACACCATCCTCGTGACGTTTGTCAACAAAGCCTCGTGGCCCTTCAGCATCCAGCCGCATGGCGTGTCCTATGGGAAGGCATGGGAAGGGATGCGCTACCATGATGGTTTGTGGCTGCCCGTCCTGCGGTAGCTGGGCGCAGTGCTGACGGTGGGGCAACGCAGCCGGTACCCGCTCTGTGCTGGGGAGTATGGGCAGCCAGGAATGGCTGCTGGGCAGCAGCTGGCCTGGTTCTCTGAGCCTGTCTGTGGCCTCACAGACAGAGCTGGTGCCCAGGGAGGGAGCCAGAGAGAGTTTGGAGTCAGCGGTGCTGTTCAGCTGAAAACTTTACCTCGAAGCTCAGGCTGTTTGAGACTCCTGAGCAGAGGAGGGTGCTTGGTGCACTCTGGCTTAGCTACCCACCTGCCTCTAGTGCCCGTCTGCCCAGGTGCAGCTGGATCTGCTGCAACACTGCTAGTTGCCATCCCACCTCTGCCATGGCACTGGGAGCAGCCCCCCACGCACCCTATAGACAACCCATCACACCTCCCTCTGAGATGCTGAGTGTGTTAGTGACATGAATGGAGTGAAGCCCAGTGTGAGGGTAGATGGGAGGAGGTGGAGCCAGGTCTGTTTGTGGACCCTGGCAATGACCCTGCCTGTCTGCTTGGCAGGTCTGTCCCAGAACGGGGTGTCTGTGGCGCCACTGCACAACTTCACCTACCGCTGGACTGTACCAAGGCACAGTGGGCCCTCGGCCAATGACCCTCCCTGCCTCACCTGGATGTACAGCTCGGCTGTGAATCCCGTCAGAGACCCCAGCTCAGGCTTGGTGGGACCTCTGGTCATCTGCCGGCCAGGCACTTTGGATGAGAACAACAAGCAGGTAAAAGGCTTTCCTGCCAGGTGTGTGCTGAGGCAGAGGTGTGCGAGTGCCTCAGAATGCTCAAGAGACATTGCAGTTACTCACAGGTGATCTGAGTGAGTGGCCTGTGCCCCGAGCTCTGGATGAGCCTCGCTGCTTCTGCAGAGTCTACTCATTTGCACACAGAGCTGCCTGCAGAAAGGCCCTGAAAATCCCCGTCATTGTGCAAGGGGAAATCCAAAGGCAACCAGGGTTTCCTCCTGGCACGCACTCAGGAATAGTCAGCTCATGGCAGCGAGTTGGGGGCAGAGAATAAACTACCGCGCTGGGGTTAGCAGAGGAATCGCAGAGCCCTGTTGTGGAGCGCAGTGGGAGCAGAAAAACAACCTGGTGCACGGTGCCAGCAGGATGGTGGAGGATCAGGGAAGGGCTGGTGAGCCCCAAACAGCCACCACAGAACCTCCTGAGAAGACTGCTGTCTGCGATGGCCGTGCCAGGAATGCAGGAGCCGTGGGCAGGTGTCTCTGCGTGCAGCTGTGAATGCGAGCAGAGAGGGTGATGGATGTGGACAGCCTGCAGCACCTGGTGAAGGAGCTGTGGCAGCAGAGAAGGGTTTGTGGGCACCCGTAGGGTGTCAACAAAACAGGCTACTGGGGAGAGGGGGCAGCCCTCTGATGGAAGCTGCTGTGTGGCCGCCCCTCACGCACCCACCCTGCAGTAGCCTCTGGCACTGGAGCAGGGATCTGCACAGCGCTGCAGGCACCCTGCCTGTAGGGAAGCAGACTGCAGGGCAGTGTTTCTTGCAGCAGTTAATGCCTTCAAGGCTTTTGGGAAGTAGAGCAGCCCACCCCAAACCCCAGTCTGTGCCCATAGTAGGAGAAAGGAGAGGCGGGACCACAGCTGTGAACTTTACAGGCTGGATGCTGCTCTCGGGGCTGGTTTGGATAGGCATCGACACTCATACCTGAGGATGGAGGTGCTGGGGAAGAAGGCGATGGCTTCATGTCACTCGGATGAAATGCTTGTCCCCAGTAAACAGGGTGTTCAGACCATGGGCAGCAACACGAGAGCCAGGCAGAGCAGCTCTGGCTGCAGGGCTGGTGAACTGGTGCCTTTCAAAACCTAACAGCTGTTGGTGTGATTATGCTTTAGAGGGGGATCGACAGAGAGTTCTACCTTCTATTCAGTGTGTTCGATGAGAACCTCAGCTGGTATCTGAATGCAAACATCAAATACTATCTGAGGATGGAAGAGGCTGCTGTGAGGAAGGAAGAAGGCTTCGAGGAGTCAAACCGGATGCACGGTAGGGCCTGGCACCACGCTGCCTGCAGTGGAAACGGACCTGCAGAACAGGGGTGGTCACCTGTGGGAGGAGCTGGGGGCGCTGAAGTTGTGTGAGGTGAGAGGCAGTGGGAGGGACGCAGGACAAGAAGCCCGTCTCTCCTGGGAGTGCGTTACCGGTCAGCTGTGTTCCCCCAGGCTGGTCTGTGCTGTTGCAGTGTGCACAGTGAGCCTCCCAGCCCGTATCCCCTCACGGGGGGCAATTGTTCTCTCCTCTGCAGCCATCAATGGGCTAATGTTTGGTAACTTGCCTGGGCTGGACGTGTGCGAAGGAGACAATGTGTCCTGGCACCTTCTGGGCTTGGGCAGCGAAGCCGACGTGCACGGGGCTGTGTTCCAGGGAAACACCCTGCAGGTGAACGGGATGCGGAGGGACTCGGCCAGCCTGTTCCCTCACACCTCTGCTACCGCCTTCATGCGACCCGATAATGAGGGTAGGTGCCAGCATGTCTGCCCTAGCAGCAGGAAAGTGTTGGGGTGGCTCCTGCCGCTGCTTCTTCAGCACAGCCGGAGCTCTGACGGGGTGAGGTGGGCCTTGGGTCTTGTTGGGTTGCTTTTGCACAGCCACAGATCCTGGTTTGGCATGAGGCTCTTGGCCAGAGCAGCAGATGCAGGATCTCGTCCCGTGTTGGCCCAGACCAGCTCTCTAGGGTGCCGCTTCCTCTCAAAAGTTACTGGTCACAGCCCAGCGGAACGGTGCTGCCTGTGACCATCAGGAGCACCTGAATGACTCTTGCAGAGTGAAGTAACTGTTGGCTCCCAGAGCCTGGCTCTCCTGTCTATGGCCTGTGCAGGGTCACACTTATGGCAGACCCCGGTCTTGCCAGTGCGTCGGGTCTCGCTGACACAGAGCGACGGCCTCAGCTGCCTGACCTCTCCTACCCTTGGTGTTTGCAGGCTGGATCTTGTCCTTACCCAGCTGCTAGGCAGTGGTACCAGTTAGATCACTGTTGGTTTCTTCACATCTCACAAGCTGGCTGTTGCATATGAGCCTTATGAGGCGACTGTGTGTGGGGCTTGTTGTGCCATTCCTGCTTGGTTTCTTTAACAACCCTCTTTAGTCTCTGCCTGTGGCAACCGGTCTCCCTAAGCAAAGCCCAGCCAGCATTCCAATGGCCTCACATCAGGGGCTCTGCTTGGGGAGCAGTTGCTTCCTACCATCTTGAGAAGCAGCTCCAGCTTGTTTCCATGTCCCTGTTGCCTCCCTCAGGGACTTTCGAGATCTACTGCCAGACGAACAACCACTACCAGGCTGGGATGAGGGACCGATACTCCGTTTCGAGGTGTGGGAAGAGGGATCCTGCGCCGGCCCGACGGTACAGGGGGGTGCGAACCTACTACATCATGGCTGAGGAGCTGGTGTGGGACTATGCACCTGACCGAAGCTGGGAGCGCCAACGGCACAACCACTCTGCAAAGAGGTAGAGCCCTTCTGGGGAAGTCTTCGGCACAGTTTCTTGGTAGATCAGATGCCCCAGACCTGTTGGCCATGTTGTGCCCTGGTGCTGCTGTTGATGGCAGCCACACCCTTGTGTTGCCGCACCCACTCCTGCAGCCAAAGCAACTCTCTGGGGAGCTCATTCAACTGGTGAAGCCTCCTCCACAGGCCAGCTGTCTGTTCCCCATAAACTTCTGGATATCTCAGCACTCGCTTTGCCTTCCTCAGCTACGCTGATGTGTTCTTGAGCAACGAGAACGGGCTGCTCGGCTCCAGGTACAAGAAGGCAGTGTACCGGGAGTACACCGACGGCACTTTCCAGACCCCCAAGGCCAGGGTACATGGTGACGAGCACCTAGGGATCTTAGGTAAGGACACGTGCTTCTTGCACACATGCACCGGTGGGGCTGGGACTCCAGAGTTTCGGTGGCCAAGGGCCTTAACCTGAAGCCCTCCTAGATAATCTGGGCATCTGCTGTGTGTGCGGGTGGGAAGACTTTCAGACTTTCTCCCCATATCTGCCAGCTTCTGAGACAGAGGGTCCTGGACACAGCTGGTAGTAGAGAAGAGTGGGATTTTTGCCTGCCCTTGCACCAGCTTTATCTATGGCTCAGGCAGAGCATTGGCCAAACCTGAACAGCTCTGTAGAGCAGAACCGAGAGCAGTCTGAGAGCAGGGGAAGTGCAACGTTTGCAGCAGAAGCAGGCAGGGCTGTGGCAGAGGAGATGCAGCAAAGGCAAGATGGTCCTTGGCAGAGGAGATGGGGCAGAAGCAGGCAGGGCTGTGTCTGAGGAGATGGGGTAGAAGCTGGCAGGTCCTTGGCAGGGGAAGTCTGTGGAGGCACAGGTCTGTGTTACAAGCCCAGGACTATGACTGGTGCCATCAGGGTCTGCTTCAAGCTGGGGTGCGGCTCTGTTTCGTGTCACTGTCAGGCACAATCAGCCGTTCACATGTTGTTTGAAGCCGGCCGAAAGGCACATTCCAGACCCTGTGAGATCTCGCCTAGCAGTGCCCAGGAGTCCTGATGGTGCTGGGCAGTTGAACTGCACGACAGCTGTCATTGCCTCTTGGAAACTGGCAGCTGGGCTTTCTAAGATTTACTTGGGCTGAGACTGACCCTCAGTTCTCTCTTTGAGGAGAGAAGGCGAAGAGAGACGAACACAGTGAGTGTTATAAGGGACGCTGCGGCTGATGTGAGGGAGGTGAGATCGTCTCGGGACATGCGGGCCATTTTTGCTGACCTCAGAGTGTGTTTTTCCTCTGCCAAGGTCCGTTCCTGTGGGCAGAAGTGGGAGACATTCTCAACATCGTATTTAAGAACAATGCCACGCGCCCTTACTCCATTCATGCTCACGGGGTGCTGGAAAGGGGGTCTGAGCAGCCACAAGTAGCTGACCCTGGTGAGTCGCTGTGGTCTCCGGCCATGTTCCTGGGTGGGTTTCCAAAGCCAGCTTTATCCCATGGCTGGGCCGGCTTCTTCCAGTTGGGCTGAACTGTGTTCTGATGCTGGAACTGGAACAGTAGTGCAGGTTCACTCTGCTCTTGATGGTCTCGCTTGTGGAGAGGTCATGTTCCGCTCTGGCTTGGAGAAGGAGTGTAGCACAAACTTCTCTGTGCCCAGCCTTGTTCCCTGCACTGAGTGTGAGCTGTCTTCTGGGAAGGGGAAGGCAACAGCACTTCACATCTTGGTCAGCCTGGGTAGCCCTGGGCTGACTGCCTGTGGCGGGGAAGGCTGTCTCTCTTCTCTGGGACCTCCGCTTTCTGTGATGTGAACAGCGCTGCAAAACCAGTGTGGAGCAGGAAAGACCCCCAGCTGCAGGCCAGTGTGGGGGCTGAAGTCACCAGTGTGTTTAGGGGCCAGTTTGTGTGACTCCTGGTCCCCTTCAGCTTGAGTGGCTGCTGAGCAGCCCCTGCCTGGGCCCTGTCTCTGCAGTGGGTCGCGGACACACACAGCAGTTGTCGTCAAACTGAGCATTATCTATCCTGCTTTGGACAGTTGGAAGATCATCTCAAGCTCTGTGTGTAGCAAAGAGAAGTGGAACCACAGAACCCCTGAAAGTTAGGGGTTGGAAGGGACTACGAATGATCATTCAGTCCAACCCCCCTGCCAGAGCGGGGTCCCCTAGATCAGGTCACACCAGGCTGTGTCCAGGTAGGGTTTGGGATGTCTCCAGAGCAGGAGACTCCACAATCTCTCTGGGCAACCTGTGTCAGGACTCTGTCACTCTCACAGTGAAGAAGATATTTTCCTGTTGATGTGGAGCCTACTGTGCTCCAGCTGGCACCCACTGCCCCTTGTCCTGTCCCTAGACATCACTGAGCAGAGCCTGGCACTGTGCTGCTTGGTCAGGTCCAGTCCCAGAGGTGTCAGGTCAAACTGGGTTTTGCTAACCCTGGACAATTCGTGCCTCCAACAGCCCCTCTGCTTTGGCCATGGTGGTGGAGCTTCCGTCCTGCTGATTTTCAGCATCTGGGGAAGGAAGATGTGACTCAAGGAGCTGAGTTTGCACTTTAGAGACAGAGCCTCTGCTCGTGTTCAGCTTTGCCAACCGGTGAGTATCGCGGCAGCGATAACAGTGCTTCTCTGTCGTCCAGGAGACATCGTGACCTACCGATGGGAAGTTCCTGAGAGAGCTGGCCCGGGCCCCAATGACTCAGCCTGCGTTCCTTGGATCTACTACTCCATGGTGGACCCGGTGAAGGTAGACTCACAAAAGCCCAGTGGCAGCAGTTTCTTACCTGCTCCAGGCAGCAGTGTGGGCTGGGTCCAATGTAGAGCTTGGCTCCGCTGGGACTGTGGGTTGGCCCATGTGCCCACTGGTGCTACTGGGACACAGAATCCTCCAAGTTCTTTCTGATACTTGTCCTGATTTTGTTCAGTACCACAGACCTTCACAGAATGTTCTATGATTTTGTGAAAGACCTCTGTTGCCTCCTCGACACTAACCTTCCTTCAGTTATGGACAGGATGCGAGTGTCCCCCTGCAGCCCTGGCTGCTGCAAGCAAGAGCTGTGGGGCTGATCAGCAGAGACAGAATGTCCAGGGTCAGCCCCTGTGGGTGAAGCAAGAGGAGTTGGGCGGCACTGGGGTCAGTTGTCCTGGCTCTGGTTTCGCAGGGAAGCACCCTGGAGAATGCTGCAATGAGCCAGCACGTTCAGCCAGACCGCTGCCTTTTCATCCCAAACTGCAGATGTTTGTGCAGCTAGCACAGAGAGTGTTCCAATCCCATTCATGTTCATGGCTGTGGGATTGCATTTGCAGGAGCTAGGTTGCCTCTGCTTTGGTGGCTCGTTGTCACCCACTAGAGCACTGCTGGAGAGGTGTCAGCAGGAGGTGCAGGGAGCAGCAGATGTGGCTTCTGCAAGCAGGGAGCTGTGTGGAGAGAGGAGAGGGGCTCAGAGGTTTCTTCTTCCTCCTGACCAGGACATGTACAGTGGCTTGGTCGGACCCTTGAAGATCTGCCGGAGAGGGACGCTGCGGGCCGATGGGGTCCAGAAGGGTGTGAAGAGGGAGTTTGCGCTGCTGTTCCTGGTTTTCGATGAGAATCAGTCCTGGTACTTGGAGGAAAACGTGGAGTACTTCAGTAAAGGGCATCACAAGGATGTCGACCTGCTGGAGAGCAGATTTGTGGAGAGCAACAAGATGCACGGTAAAGCCTGTCGGGCACCCGGGCCCCTGCTGGCACCTGTGCAGAGCTGCTGTTGGCTCCGCAACCCCTGAGCAACCAGCCGGGCAGACCCCAAGAGCCTGGCTCCCAGTGAGCACCCTGTCCCGCTCTGCAGCCAGCGACACGGAGTTGAGCTCTGCCCTTCTCCGTGTGGCAGCACGAGCACGGCTCGCAGCGGGACTGGCAGCGGAGGCTAATCACTATGGCTGCCCCTGTCGGGAGGAAGAGCAGGGTATGGGCTGCAGAGGTTGATCTCCAGCTGGGGTGACTCGGGACAGGACGCAGATTCTGCTGTGGAGTTACCGTGTCAGGCTGAGCCCACCCTGCTGGTCGCAGGCTCGCTAGTGCGTGTTTGATGTCCAGCGTGGTGGCTGGGAGCGTGGCTGCAGTGCGTGACGCAGCAGGCCAAGCTGATTGCCTGAAGCTGCCCCTGCTGCAGTGGGAGGGATGTCTGTTTTCCAGGTTAACACTGTACTGATGACTTTACCCCCAGATCTGGTTCTGTCTGAATAGTCTCAACAAAACAAGCCCCTTGGCAGTTGCGGAGGGGAGAATAATGAGAGGCTGTGTTAGAGCTGCTACTCCTGCTGGTGTTATCCGGGTGACCTAAAGCATCTCCCAGTGCCTGTGCCCAGGGCTGCGATTGCTCAGCCACTAATCACCAGCACTCCGAAGGCTTGTGCTTGGTTTGGGCCTGTGGCAGGTGTGGGAGCGGAACAGAAACGTTCCTGCCCTCAGGCAGTGTCTCTGCCAGTCTCCTTCCCAGTGGAATAGGAACTCTCATCTGAGTGTGAAGGTCTGTTGTGTGTGTGTGTGTATCTATGCTGTCAACTGCCGCTCATTCACTGCTTGATCCCTTCCCTGCAGTCAGAGCAGCAGTCCTCCCTGCTGCGCTGACTGGGCAGCACAGTTGTGCCAAGAAGGGATTTGGTGAGGGATCAGCATGGGCTATGCAGCCAGGGTGAGGCTCCTGGAGTGACAGGGCTACCCGCTGGCAGCATTCACCTGTGTTTGTTGTTCAGCAAGTGGATCGGTCAGGGGGGTGTGTGTGTGCGCCTGCCTGGTCAGGGTGTGCGTGTTTCCCTGTCATGCTAAAATTCCTGTCTTGACCCATCTTGACTTCCAGAAACAGCCATCTGTGCTGGCTGATGGCAGGTTTCCAGCAAGAAGTCGTCTTTCAGATGGGTTTGAGTTGAGCTCATGGCCCGGAAGGCAGGACACTGTTTTCCTGTCTGTTGACAGAGGGGATGAGGAACCTTGCTGGAGCCAGACCACCGGGCTCTTGGGGCACTGTTGCATGGCAGACACTAGTGCTGACACCCTGGTTGCTGTACGAGCTTTGTAGTGTCTACCTTGCCCTGCCTGCCCTTGCTCTGGGATGGTTCGTCAGCTTCACCATTTCAACAGCAGCCTCTCCTGTGTTATTGCCTGCACAGCAATCAATGGGAGGCTCTATGGGACCCTGCCTGGGCTGACCATGTTCCAGGGAGAAAGGGTCAACTGGTACCTGCTGGGCATGGGTCAGGAGATCGACATCCACACTGTCCATTTCCATGCCGAGACCTTCACATACAAGGTAAGCAGGGCGGTAAAGCAGGGGCTGGCCACTGATACCCCTCTTTTACTTGCCTTGGACATCCCATGTGGTTTCACAACAGCCTCACAGCTGGGAAGGGGATGTGGTTTTCACACATCCATACCTGACCCACTGAGCCTTGGCAGTGTGCTGAGTCTGGCGTAACCCTTCTTAGGGTTTGGCATGGCCAGGCTGTGCCTGCTGTACCAGCCGCAGCCCCAGAGTGGCTCTGGGCAGCTGTTGCTTGAAGCTGGTGCTGGCAGAGCCTGGTTCTAGGAGCAGCGCACATCACAACGCGCTCACAGCCTCCCTTCCCTCCAGCAGAATGGCAGAAGCTACAGAGCAGACGTCGTGGATCTGTTCCCTGGGACCTTCGAAATGGTGGAGATGTCAGTTGGGAATCCTGGAACGTGGCTGCTCCACTGTCACGTGTCTGATCACATCCATGCTGGCATGGAGATAATCTTCACAGTGTTGCCAGGACCAGGTAGGGCTCTGTTGCAGGTGGGCAGTTGCTGTTGAGCACCGAGCAGCGCCTGGCACCTCCACTGCTGAGCACCTGCATCATGCCGAGAGCCCTTTCACAGGCTGTAACAGACAGCGGGTTGGGAGATGGTTATGTTGGTGACACTGATTTAGGGTGATCCCTCTGGATAAGCTGATCCCTGCGGCTGGAATCACTAATCACGCAGTTCCTGCGGTTTCCCTTGCCCGCGTTATCGGCATGAGCTGCATTGTGCTGGTGCCCAGGAGGAGTGGCGGTCAGCTCCTGGCTTCACTGTTCCTGGTGAGAGGGTTGCCTGCAGCCTGACCACCTGTCACAGGGCTTCTCCTTTCACCAGAGAATGCTGGAAGGTGCTCAAAGGCTGGCGGCCCTGGGTTGGCTGTGGAGCTAATTCTCTTCTTGGCAGCCCGTACAGTGCCGGGGCTCACATCTGTTGCCGATGCAGAGCTGGTCGCACATTGGGGTTCCCACTGCTGGCGGTGCTGACATGGTGTCGCCCTGTTCTGTTCCTCACTCAGTGGGTTGGAGGGGGCAAGAGTTCAGGAAGGGGCCGAGCTGACACGGCTGAGCCAAGCTGACCACTCTGGGCTGTGTAGGATTGTGCCTGGCCAGAGTCGTGGCAGGGGTCTTCCTAAGCAGCTGTTACTTGGGGGCTGGCTAGGCTGGGCACTGCTCCGCTGGTGGCAAGCGGCTGTTTTTTGCATTGCTTGGGCTCTTTGGTTTGGTGGGTTGGTCCCACCCTCAGTGGACTGTCTCTGTCTTGGCCAACACTTTCGTTTCCCTGCCTTTGCTGTTGTGACGCCCTCCCCCATTCCTTTGCAGGGTGAGTGGGCAGCCCAGCTGGCTGGGATCAGCCCACCACGCTTGGCAAGACCTGGGCTGTGCCATCACCCCCAGGCTACAAAAGGGAGTGGATCTGTTTGTGAGGCTGGTGACACAGAAGCTCTGTGGGAGGGAAGGGAAACTTGCGAGCCCTGGAGACCGCTGCTCCCCTAAGATGGGATCCAGGCCAGAAATGCTGTGTCCTGGGCTCTGTCCCCACTCAGCCAGGTGTTTTCTCATCCTCTTCTCATTCCCTTGCAGAACCAGCACTTGCAGTCGTAACCCACGGCGCAGGTATGGGGCGTGTTGTGCCTGTGGGAGGTGGTGAGGGAGGGTCTCTGGTCTCAGAACAGGCTGAGGTCTGTGGGAGGGGAGCGGAAGGGAAGAGCACAGCCAGCGCTTGCTGCCTCTGTCAGGCAGCCCGTCTATCTGAGGCCTGGCTTCCGCTGGGTTTTGGGGAGGGTTCTGGGCTGGACGGTCTGTGCTCCAGACGTCTGTGCCGTGCCTGTGCTGGTTTGGTTGTCTAGGTGAAGGAGTTGAGTACTGTCACGTCCCATCACACTGGTTACGTGCGGATCCATCTTCAGAGGGGAGCACAAGCTGAGACACCAGCAGAAAGGAGGGTGCTAGAAGGAGAAGAGCTTCCCTGTCCCTTTCAGTCGAGAGCTGAGGGGTGCAGCAGTGGCTGGGCTGAGTAGCTGTGGGACACGCTGAGCTCCTGGGATGGAGTGGCTGATGGGAGAAGTCTATCACTCAGATTTGTGTGTGACCTCAGGGTTGAGGCTCTGGTCGATGGGTGACAGCTGGGGCTGCTCTGGTTGTGTTGGCTGTTTCTTCTGCTCCTTGTTTGATGTGTCTGCCATGATTTTCTTTGCCTCTCAGAGCTGCCACTTCAGGATACGGCCGGGCCCCAGTTCATGCTCTTTGGAGCAAAGATTTCCCAAGGGCAGGTGGAGGCCACCATCATCGCTCTAACTGTTGCGGGAATTCTATTTTTGGTGGTCATCTGCATCCTCCTGGGACTGATCATCTACCTCGAGAGACAGAAGAGGTTAAGGCGCAACCGGAGGTCCATTCTGGACGACGGGTTCAAGCTCATGTCCAAAAAGAGTTCGGGGCTCTAAGAGCTGCGTCCAGACCACGGGCAGAATGTGGAGTGGAACCTCGATTGCTGTCCACAGCAGAGGTTTCGGTTTGTTGCTTCGGTCATGCACTGTCCTTGTGGAAGCTGAAGAGGAAGCAGCTGGAGCCCTGACCCCTTCCTACATCCCCTGCAGCTCTCTGCAAAAAACCCCTCTGCTCAGGAGAGATCTGAGCATCCTCTGAACTGACTGAAGACAGTATTGAGGCTAAAAAGGTCCTTCTGAAGTACTTCCCCAAGAAGCAGAGGGGTCACTCTCCCTGCTGCACTCTCTTCAGAGTAGCTCCTGGCCTCTCAGCAGAGAGGCTTAGGCTGGGTTCCAGAGATGAGTTTGGAATTGTCTTCCAAGAAACTCTGAGTCTTGACAGTAATTAGTCTGAAGTGTGAAATAATCACCCTGGTTTGTGAATCAATCTAAAATACAGAGAAAATGCTAACTTGGACCAGGACTGGTGGTTTTTGGTGAGCGGTGGGGCAGGCACCAGGTCAGGGTGGTGCATCTTGGTGTGGGAGCCTCATTCGGCCCCTGCCAGCAGCTGTGCCTGGCCGCATCCCTCTTCTCTGCTGGGGCACATCCTCCTGCTCCTCAAGGCCATGGCCTTGACACAGGGCACCTTGTGCCTCGTGCTGGGAGGAGCTGCTGTTCCAAGGGCTGCGGAGCGTCCTGGTGACTCCCCTGCGTCATGTCTCTGCTGATCAGGCTGTACCTGCGCAGCTCCGTGTGCAACTGCTGTGGTGGGGTTTGCTCTTAAGCGCAGCTTGCCAAGGCTCCCTCAGAGCCGAGCTGCTGCGGTGGGGCTGCCAATGAGCCCAGCTGACAAGCCTGGGGCAAGCTGGAGCTTGTGCATAGGACAGAAGGCAGGGAACGCTTTCCCCACTGCTGTGCCCAGGCTGCTGTCACAGCAGTGGGGCAGAAAGTGGCCTCAGCGCTGGCGGGATGTACCAGTGTGGAGCAAACCAGCCACAGTCTGTAGAGCGTGAGGGTCAACAGCCAGAGGCAAGGGGATGCCTCTGGTACCAGAGGGCCCTGGCACAGAACTGCAGGCTGAGGTGGAGAGGCCAGCCTGGTGACTACCTGCTCATGGAGCATTAGTGTCTGCTGAGTGCCCTGCTGCAGTCCCCACAGGGAGTGTGTTGGAGACACTGGGTTCTGTGGAATCGTTGTGGGAGCGGGAACATTTGGAACATTTTAGTGTGTGAGTTGGTGTTGATGGTTGGCTTGGGTGTGGTGTTCAGCAAGGGTCACGGTCTTTGTCTGGGGCTGGCCACCGGCAGAGGAGGCAGTGGGTGGCAGCAGCATTGCCCTGGACACCTCATGGAGGGTGTGTGGTGGCCAGTGGGCTTGCGGCACAGGTTGCTGGGGTGTTTGATGGACCTGTCACTGTTCTGTAAGAGTGTGTATATTGCCTGGGTTTTGGCAGTGAAGCGGCTTCTACTTGAAATTGTATTGATTTGCGTAGAGTCCAAAAGGTGATGCCCTGCAATATATGTTATGCGGCTAAAGGAGAGAAGCTGGGTGTTGGGAGGAGCCTGCTTGGGACTGGGACCTGGTATCTCCCCACTGGTCCTGGCCTCTGGGCTTGAGCATTGCCTGCTGCTGCTCTCTCTGCTCTCCAGCCACACGGTGGGCTGGGTGAAGTAGCCTGTGGCTGACCCCAGTGGTCTGCCCTACGAGCGGCAGCAGCCAATACCACACGCATCACTCCCATTGCCCTGCATGTCAAGTACCGAGCAGTCCCCTGTGAAGGATTGGTCTTCCTGACTCACCCACTGGATCCCCTTTACCTGGACAGGCGCAGGTTGGTACTTGTGTATTGCTGTCCCTGGCACTGTGTTGGCAGAGCCATCGCTGTCTGAGGCAGCTTGGTCTGAGCTAGCTGGATGGCTGCACTGACAGGGGGCTGCTGTGGGCTGCACAGGGACAGCAGCGCCGAGTGTTTGGAACAATAGCTGGAACACACTTCATCATCTCCATTCACATCGTGTGCCTGCACGTTGCCAGCTGCCCTTCCCCTTGGCGCTGGGGACAAAGCTCGTTAATGTCCCTTCATTACGATTCATTAAGGCTGGTGAGGAGCTGGAGGGCTGTCAAGTGCTCTGAACACGGGGACACTGCTCTGTGTCCACCCCGGGTCAGTGGCTGTTGCAGAGCAGAGATTTATGAGCCTGCTGGTCCCGGGTGAATCCTGGGCGCAATGGTGGCACAAACTGAGAACCAGCCAGGAGCCCTTCTGGGTTTTTATGGTCTGTGAGAAAACAGCTAGAACTTGTTCTCAGCCCACAGGGACAAGAGGTTGCTGCTAAGAGTCCATCCCCTGTCCTTGCAGAGATCAGGAGGAGGGAAGTTGCCCTTTGCCAGCAGCAGGGCTGGGTGTCAGCACTGGCTCTGAGGCAGGGCGCAGGGCCTGCAGCTGTGCAGGTGCGCACACGCGGGTGCAGCGCTGGTGGACCCTCTCCCAGTGCCGGTGGTTAGGATGCTCTGCAGCCCACAGCCTAGGGGGAGGCTGAGCGACCCTCTTGGTGAGGGCTGTGGCCACCCCGGAGTACGACAGCTGGAGGGACAGCTTTAGCCCAAGCGGTCAGCTCTGCTCAAGCTTCACATTGCAGTCGGCTGGGATAAATTGCTGGTTCCCAGCAGCCTCCGGTGGGAAGTTGGCTCTTGAAGCCAGTCCCGGGATGTAGGAGCAAGAGAAAGATGCTGTTCTGCGGCTCTGGCGCTGGAGCTGGATCCTGCGCACAAGCACACTTGCTTTGGCAGCAGCCGTGTCCTGGAGGTGCTTTCGGGAGGTTTGTTAGGGGAGCTGTGTGAGTCGGCAGCAGGGTGCCTGTGGGGTGTGCATGCAAGCACTTGGCGCTGTCTGGATGGGCGCCTTCGGTCACACAAGGTAACACCACACGGACCTGAGGTGCACCATGATGGTTCCTGCTGGTCGTTGGTCAGCTGCAAGGTTTGGGAGGCTTTCAGACACAGCGCAGCTTTTGGGTCTGAGTGCAGCATGTGGCCCAACACGCAGCCTGCGCCGCAGCAGGCAGTTCCAAGGGTTCTGGTAGCCATGGTTGTCATTCTCTTGGCACTGCAGATTGTAGGGGTGCCCATCAGTCTGGAGCTACCTGCACACCTGTTGGCCTGGGGAAAGGGATCGGGGCTGCCCAAACAGAGGGATCTGCAAGAACACAGAGGAGAGGTCTGAGCAGAAGTAAAAGTTGGCCTCTAGCTCACTCCTGCGTGAGGCATGGGAGTGGGGCGACATGGGTGCTCGTCAGAGCAGGGGTCTCCGAAACAACTGATTGATGTAGTCACAGGCTGTTCTGGTGCTGTGAGATGGAAGAGCTGCTGGTGGGTATTAGCATTTACAGAGTTAGAATTCCAGGACAGCCTGTCTTGGAAATCAGTGCAGTTGTTAACCTGCACCTCTTCTGGGGAATGTAAATCTCTTCCTTGGCGGGCGACCCCCCCTGTGCTCTGGTGTCCCGGGCAGCCCCTTGTGCTCTGTGTGACTCAGGGAGAGCTCTGAATCTGCTGCAAACACCCTCTTGGGGGGAGCTCGCAGTGCAGAAGGGAAGGTGTCCCTTTGGTGCGCAGGGATGTCTTGACGCTCCTGGAGCATCCAGTGTGATTTTCACAGGGAGTGGCTGAAACCAGCTGTTAGAGCCGGTGTTGACAGAGTCTTGACTTGAGCTCTTCCCTCCAGCTCTTCCCTTTTGCACTTGCCTGTTTTCATGCCCGAACGTCGCTTTCAGGGCGAATACCTGGCTTGCTCAAGGTCAGAAGGAGGTGCCCTGATGGGGCAAGGAGCAAAGCTGCGGTGCCTCGGTTCTGAGTTTGCCCCTTTCTGCCCATTGGCACCAGTCCTGTGACTCCGGTGTCTCCAGTCTCGCTGCTGACAGGTGTCTCAAAAGCGGCTCCCCCATGGGTGCTGCCCTCCTCTTACAGCAAGTGGGGCCCATGGGCAGGAGTCTCAGACTGTTGAGGGGCTGAACAGCCGGCTCCACTGTTGGCTAGTAAGGAACCACCTGGGTCATCTGCTGCTGGTGCCGCAGCTGCTGTGATCTCCCGTGGGCGAAGCTGTGCTGAGGTTCCGTCAGTCTAATTGCAGGGTTCCACTAGCCAGCAAGTGCCCTGGAAGCTGACCATCTGTCACAGGCAGCAGTGGCCCGGGGTGTGCAAGGAGGTCAGATCCCTCTCCTCTTTGAGAAGCTCCGATGAATTGTCATGCTCAGCTGCGGTAGAAGTCCGAAGCCTGGTTCTGTGGCTCAGCCAAACTTGAGGGGGCTTGGGGACAGCGGTCTGGAACGATTGAGCTCTGCCATGGTGACAAAGTTAGTGGCAACACTCAGGGGCTGGGACTCAGTTAAACTAACAGCCAGCGCTTCCAGGGCTTAGTGCTTGCAGGGCTCAGCCTTGGGGGCTGTAAGGAAGTGGCTGGTGTCCCCAGAGCTTACACAATGCTTGAGGAGAAGAGCTACTGGGTTCTTTGTTTCCTGGCGATTTAAATAGAAGTAGGTGGTGTTGATGCTCTGTTCCGCAGGGCCACAGGCAGCAGTTTCATCCCTGCCCAGGGGAACAGTAGCATCGCTGGTGTAAGCAGCAGATCCCAGCTCAGTGGGTTTGGAGCCATTGGGTGCGATGTAGCCAAGGCTTAAAATTATCTCTGTTGTGTTTTGCCCAAGTAAAACCCAATCAAAGCACCCATCAGCTCAGATTCTGCCTGTGCTCGGTCAAGCCTTGCAAGCAGTAGTTCAGCAGGTACCAAACGCCTGCGGACTGAGCCCTGCAGCCCCTGCGCTCAGCCGGCTCCTCAGTGCTGCAGGCGCATTGCGTGTGGACTGTCTGTCAGTCTTCTTCTCGTGGGCTGCCCGCTGCCCCTTGATCTGACAGTCTCTGTAACCTCGCTGCCTTGGCACCGCTCTGATGGCAGCTGCTTCACAGGTGCCCTCCCTGCAGAAGCCCCCCCCAGGACCTGCCTCACTGACTGCCTGCCCCAGGGTCTCCTGATGCCTTATGCACTCCAGTCGAGGGGCTCTTTGGCTTCTTTGCAACACCAGCCACCCCCTATCCTCTCTACATGGTGCCTCTTGAAAGAAGCAGGTTTCTTGCAGGCGGGGGTTGCCATGATGATGCCACATCTGGATCTCGTGAATGTTTAGGAGGTGGGTGTTGCCCATCGGGGAGCACTGGATGAGTAAGCCAGCACTTCCCAGTTGAGCACTGGGTGACATCACAGAGCTGACATAGGCAGGTCGTGCTGCTGGTGGAGCAGGTTGGGCACACATGTCTTCGTGGTGCCCCAGAGGCTATGGAAGCTGCTGTCCAGAGGAGCTGGGGTAAATGATCCATGTGGTGGAAGTTGCCCACCTCACCTCAGCAAACTTGGTGAGGAAGAAGCATTTTCTGTTCACAGGAGCAGCGACTGGCACCTCTGGGGTAGCTGCTGCTGTGGCTGCTTCTTCCCGTGGCTGAAAAGGAGATGATCTGTGGCCTTTTGGTGGCAAAGCTCTCGGAGCTCACCTAGCTGTCACTTCTCATGGGACTTAACAACTTTGTCGATGTGGTCCTGCTGTGGCAGGGGGATTGGACTGGATGATCTTTCGAGGTCCTTTCAAACCCCTAATGCTCTGGTATTATGTGAACTTTCAGGTCTCGACTGAATGGAAGGAGCCCTGGGTCCATTCCCTCACACACTTGTAATCTCTGTACCTCAGTGGGGTGCGGATCGCTGGGCACCTTTCTTGGAGGCCCCTCACTGCTTCGTGCAGAATCCAGCATCATTTGTAAATGCTGAGAGCCTGGGGACCCCCAGCTAGTGCTGGAGCATCTCTGTTCCTGGGTGCCTCTGCAGCTGACCCCCCCAGGTGAACCCCTTGTGCTGGGGGCCGTGCAGCAAGCTGTGAGCCTCATTTGCTGTGAGGAGGTTTTGTAAGTGCCCAGAAAGCGGTGGCTCGCTTGCCTGCCCAGCCCGTGCCACTTGCAGGTGCCGCCGTGGTGTGACAGGGCTGTGATGGCAGAGACCGTGTCCTGACAAGCACTGCACAGACACCCCCGGCTCTGGTGGCGGCTGGGCGTGCTGGCTGCTCATCAGGGTGATGGCAAGTGTCTGAAACACTTGATAGTGAAATCGGAGCCATGGAGCGGGAACCTTCTCTCCCATTATGCTGAAACAGTCCTCATGCTAGAGCCTGCCTGTCCGTGTCAGCTTCTGGGTCCTGCAGCGTTCCCTCCGCTCGCGTTCCCACCCCTGCCTGGTGCTGCCCCTGGGCTGGGGCAGGCAAGGGCAGCTCTGAGGTCCCCAGTGGAGGGAGCAGGTCCCTGCTGCTGCCCGGGCAGCTGGACTTGGCCCCAGTCCTGCCAGGGCTGTCTGTCTGCCCCTGCGTCACATCAGCCCTGTCTTCTCCATAGCTGCCTGCTGCCGGAGCTGCTCCCTAGGTGCACTCAGTGCTGGCCTGAGGCGTGAGCCATGGTCTTTCACGCGCCGTGACTAGAGGCCCGGAAGAGCCCATGAGGCTGAAGAGTTCAGAGCTGTAGTGGCACAGGCGCCGTTCTCCAAGCACCATCGAGTGACAGCCTTGGCTTCCTAGACTGGGCGCTTCAAGCGCAGGTTGTGGTTCATCAGCACCCAAAGCGGCTACCCGTGAGTGGGGGCCACAAGGGAAGAGCAGGGTGCACTTCAGCTATGTGGGGGAACATCCAGAGTCATCGCTGACCTTCCAGATGACACTTGGGGACAGTCATCCAAAGGCAGCTGCTACTATGTGACTCCAGTCTGTGTCACAGCCCATCTGACCAGGAGGGCTCTGGTACAACCCTGTCCCCAGAAGCTCTCTCCAAGGCTCCTCACTCCTGACGGAACCTCTGCTAGCCTGGAAGCAGCCTCCATTCTGCCTATGGTTTCTAGTCCATCACCTCCACCGGGCACCACGGGCTCCAGCCCTGGGCAGGTCTTTTCCAGATCTCTCCAGTGTGCTGCCAGAACATCTTGGCTTGCGATGAGCCTCTCTGCTAACACCCAGGCTGTTCCATCACTGCCAAAGTGCTCAGTCCAGGCATCACACCCCCTCCCAGCCCTGCATTTGAGCTCCCAGGAGTTGGCTGTGGAAAACAAAGGGAACGAGTAGGTTGTTGTCTGAGATGTTGATTAGCTGCAGACTGGCTGATGTGGAGACCAGCAAGTCAGGGCTGGGCTTCTGAGCCTGGTTTTCCTCTAGGCAAAACTCACTAAATCGGGTAAAAATCCAACCCAGGTGCCGGGGAGAAGCACTTGCTTTGGTTTGTGTTTCACACCATGGATGTACCACATCTGAGCGATTTTTTTTTAAACTCATCCAGGGATGGGGACTCAACCCCCATCCTGGGCAGCCCAGCCCAGGGCCTAATCACTCTGGGAAGAATCTCTTCCTGATGGCCAGTCTGACCCTCCCCTGTTGGAGCTTGAAGCCCTTCCCTCTGCTTCTGTGGCTACTGACCTGTGAGAAGAGCCCAGCACCAACATCTCTGCTGTGTCCTTTCACATAGTTGTAGAGAGCGATGAGGTCTCCCCTCAGCCTCCTCTTCCTCAAACTAAGCAGCCCCAGCTCTCTCCATCTCTCCCCATCAGATTGATTCCCCAGGCCCTTCCCCAGATTCATTGCCCTCTTCTGCACTCACTCCAGCCCCTCTCTGTCTCCCTTGGACTGAGATGCCCAGACCTGGTCCCAGTACTGAAGGACCGCGGGATGCAAAGGCAGGTTTGTTTGCAGGGCTGCTTGTTTTGCCTCGAGTTGGCTCATGACGAGTGTTCCAATGTGGCTCTGGGAGAGCCAGCACTGCATTAGAGAGACACTCTGTACCAGCACCCGTGGTTCAGCAGCCCCAGACACTGCTGCTGCTGAGAACCAGGCACTAAAAGCTGCAGCTCTCGAGTCCCCATCCCTGGATGAGTTGAAAGTCACTCAGCTGTAGAGTTGGGGGATCTGGTGTAGGGGTGACCTTGTAGGGAAGGGTTGCTGGTTGGATTTGCTGATCCCGGGTGTCTTTTCCAACCTGAGAGATTCTGTAACTCTGTAGCTCTTCTCCAGTCCTTGTGTACAGCAGAGCCAAAGCCTCGCTTTCCATTCTGCTCCTCATAGGTGCTTTGCAGCAGGAACTTCAAGATACCAGTAGCTTTGAATCAAGAAGCCATTCTGATGAGAGCTTTGAATGGGAAAGAGACTGTTTGAGGTGGCAGTGGAGGGGCTGGTGCCTGAGCCCCAAAGGCGAGCAGGGCTGGAGATGGGTGCTGCTGGGATCAGCAGTGTGGAGACCCTGTGTTCAGAGCCTCAGGCTCTGCCTTGGTTGATGACAAACAGGGCAGCTAATTTGTGCCGATGTGGTCAATAAGTTTTCACTTAGTATCTACTCGAGGCCAGTGAAACCAGTAATGAAACAATCCTAGGCCAGTTAATCAGAGCTGACACCACTAATGAGCTCTGAGTCCCCCACTCCTGCTGCTCCCCAGGTGGCAGAGCTGCTGCGGCTGGGGTCCCAGTCCTTTGGTCCCTCGGTGCAGCAGGGGGGATGCTGGCAGCGCCAGGCAGGGCTGTGCCACCTGCATGAGCTGCGTTTGTGGGGCAGCCGTGAGGCTGGAGAGAGGGAAGGCAGTGGCTGTGCGACTGACCATCATGAAGCTATTCTGAAAGGCTTCAGCTCCTTCTCCCCCATAGGAACATCTGTGGGGCTGGCAGCAGCCAGATGTGGTGACTGTGGTCTGGCCCAAGAGGCTGGAACTGAGCACTTTGGTTCCTTAAGGCAACATTTGCTTCCTGAGGAAAGCAGTCTAGGGCTTTAAGTTCTTTTAACTTGGCAGGGTAATGTTAATTGCCATGGAATTGCAGCCTGGTGGTTTTGAGTCTCATTTCCTGGCTGCTGTTGGAATTAGAGGGTCTGCAGCCACAAATAGGACCTGCAGAGCACCACCAACTCCCCAAAGAGATTGCCCTCCAGGCATGGGTCCTGCAGCCCTGTGGCTCAGGGCTCCTGCCATCCCTGTCTCCAGGGAGCCTTCAGGAGTGTCTGGAGGCTGCCTGCTCCACTTCTCTTTTCAAGCAAGATTTTCTCTGCAGCATCACTTGTTAAAGGAATGCCCAGTTGTCTGACCCGGTTCCCTCATCCTTTTCTCAGCAGGGAGATGCTCCCCTCCCTTTATCATCTTCATGGCCAAGTCCCTTTGGCAGAGGCAGGTGAATTGCTGTGGAAGCTGCTGAGGCTTAGTTCCCATTTGAATGCTTGTAGCTGCCTGTAAAATCAAACTGGAGGGTTGGGAGCTGTTTGATTCTTTTCCAGATGCTTCAGAGCAAGTGGTTCCTAGGGTGGTGCCTCTCCTCACCCTCCAGAGGAGCTCTCTGTAAACTGAGGAGAAAAGACATGGCAATAGCTTCCGCAGCAACTCACCTGCCTCTGCCAAGGGGGCTTGGGCACAGAGATGATGAAGGGAGAGGAGCATCTCCCTGATGAGGAAAGGCTGAGGGCGCTGGGGCTCTTGAGCTGGGAAAAAAAGAGACTCAGGGGTGACCCCATGAGGGTGGGTATCAGGCAGATGGAGCCAGGTTCTGCTCAGGGGCACCCAGTGATAGGACAAGGGGCAGTGTGTGTGAGCTGGAACAGGAGGTTCCACATCAGTGTGAGAAGGACCTTGTTCCCAGTGAGGGTGCCAGGGCCCTGGCACGGGCTGCCCAGGGGCACTGTGGAGTCTCCTCTGGAGATTATTCAAACCCTCCTGGCCGTTTTCCTGTACATTTTCCTGGATCCTGCTGTGGCAGGGGAATTGGACTGGGTGATCTTTCAAGATCCCTCCTAATCCCTGTTGTTCTGTGATGTTGGGGTTCTGTGACTTGGCTCCAGAGAAACCTGTCTGACTCTTTCTCCCAGTACTGAATCCTCTGCAAAGGGAACCATCCCCCATCACCTTTTTCCCACCTCCTGCAGGACTTGGATCAGCCGCCGCTGCACTGCTGTCTGCCCTTCTGTGGCCTATCTCCGCTGTAGTTGTCACCTCTGCCTGCTCCGCAATGGCTTTGCCTCGATTTGCTCTGCAGCCGTTTGATCATCACAGGAAATTAGGTGAGATTTTAGAATATGATTTGTGCTGTTTCAGTGCTTGGGCTGATAGGCTAGTAGTGCCTGTAATCTGCTAGAGCGCTTTGCTGCAGCTGACCCGCATGTTGCGCAGCTGGTCGCTGCCACGCGCCTGTCACACCACAGCAGAGGTGATTGCAGACACATTAGAGAGGCTGCAGAGTACCTGCCAGACACATCTACACTGAGCTTCCTCGCAGTGACAGGCCGCAGCTGACCCACCCTTGGCTGGGGAACTTCTCTCTCTCTGGAGAAGGGGGGCATGTCTAACCCAGACTACTCTTGGGGCAGGGAGCAGAATGGGGTCCCCCAGCTGACTGCCCGCTGGGTGGATGCACAGTGTGAATTGGGCAGCTCTGGGTGGCCCAGGGTCTCCCTCCTGTCCCATGGCCAAGGGTTCTGATGGGTTGCATTGCTTCTGTGGAAGGATAGCGGCAGACCGGCTGCAAAGGCTCTTAGCACAAAGAGCTAGAAGGGTTGGCACTGGCTCCAAGCGATGGAACTGGGTGGTTCAGGTGCTGCAGAATAAACCTACAGGGTGTTCTGCATGACTCCTCCTAGTTACGTCTGCGAAACATGGTCCCTGATGATGCAGCCCTTGGATCTCTGAGTCCTGCGGTCACTCCTCACCACACAGCAGCTCACATACCTGCTGGTATATCAGTCTTCACCAGGGTAAGGCTGGTCCAGCACATCCGAGGATGACATTTGCACCTCCTGACTGGAGCATCATGGGCAGCCCCATGCAGGTCCTGTGGACCTCTCTCTGCAGGATGTGAGTTGTATTTCACTATCTTGCAGGGGAGTTGTGAGGAGGAGAGCTCAGACACCATCCCAGGGGGGTTTGATGAGGTGCCTGGGCATGGGTACGGTCTGTGCCCAGCGCCTTCCCCTCATGTTCTTCTCCTCTTCCCTTTTGAAAAGAACACAAACTGCCATCTGTTTGTCTCAGGGCAGCCCATTCCACTGAGAAGAAAGCCCAGCACTCCGGGGAGAATCAGAAAGGAATTAGGGCTTCAGTGCAGCCTGACGAGCGTGGCTGTTCGCCACCCACTCTCTTCCCGCGGAGCATCTTCTCATCACGCGATTCATTTATCTCTGCTCACCAAGGCCGCTTCTCCATGGGAGCCAGCGGGTGCAAGTGCTGCTCCCTGGCCGCAGCTTGCAGCCTGGGGACTGCAGGTGCTGCTGCAGAGCTGGTGGCATTGACAGCCCACCTGCAGCCCCAGCAAACCCCAGTGCCAGGGGACTGGCCACCTGCGTCACACCTCCAGCTGGGACTGAAGGGCAGGTGGGCATCTGCTCGAGTGCCTTGGCCACTGCAGCTGGAGCTGGGCATGGCCCCAGTGAGGAGCCTTGGGGCTTTATCCTGTAGCTCTCAGCACCATGCAGGCAGGACCTGCCAGGGGAGCCAGTGCAAACAGAGCTGCAATGAGTGAGAGCTCAGTCCCAGGAGGTTTAGCTGGGTGCGAATGAGGATGCAGCGCCTGGCCCTGCCAGCTCTGCTTGTTGTTTGCAGAAGCAGCTTCAGCTGAAGGTTGTTGGCTGGAAGAGCTTTTCCTGTTTTCTGGTCACATTGTGCAATTTTCTGAGTCACAGAAGTAGAACCTGTCACGGAAAATGAAGAGGAATAGAGTGTCCTCAGTGCATTGCAGCTAACTCAGAAGCAGCCGTGGTTCTGGTGGGCTGTCCCAAATCCTTCTTAGAGTTGTCACAGGATCTCAGGATCACAGACCATCAGGGGTTGGAAGGGACTTCGGAAGATCATCCAGGCCAATCCCCCTGCCACAGCAGGATTCCCTAGATCCAGTTCCACAGGAACAGACCAGGCAGGTTTGAAACATCTCCAGAGAAGGAGACTCCACAACCCCCCTGGGCAGCCCCTGCCAGTGCTCTGTCACCCTCCCTGAGAAGAAGGTCCTTCTCACACTGATGAGGAAGCTCCTCTGTTCCATCTCACACCCGCTGCCCCTTGTTCTATCACTGGGTGCCCCTAAGCAAAGCCTGGCTCCATCGTCCTGACACCCACCCTTTCCATATATTTCCCAGCTCAAGAGACTGGAACAGAGGAGGTTTCAAACCCTCCTGGCCATGTTCCTGTGAGACTTGGTCCAGGGGATCCTGCTGTGGCAGGGGGATTGGACTGGATGATCTTTCAAGGTCCCTTCCAATCCCTGATGTTTTGGGAGTCTGTAAAACTAAAAGTTACAGAAGTGTCCGGTTTTAGTGGCACCAGAGCAAGACCCAGACTCCTTCTGTAGAAACTAATGTTGGCTCTGCGCAATCTGGTATGGAGTGCTGGCACAGGGCTGCCTCTCTTCACTTTCTCTGTTTGACTGGGAGAGGCCGGCATAGACGTTGTCATGATTCACAAGGAGCCCTGATCTGCCAGAAGCAGCTCAGGATGTCTGCAGTTGAATAACAGCCACAGCAAAGCAGCGTGTGATTGCTGAAGAGCTTGAACCTGAGACAGAACAAGCCAGCCCTCCAGAGCTCGGCGTAGAGCGGCACACAGGGCATCATGCCACCATCGGGACCATGTGGTTGCGTCTCGGCACTTGCCACCACGTTGGCCTTCTGCTGCAGGACAAGAGATGGCAGAGATCGTGGGTGAATGAGTGGGTCACAGCCACACAGTGCAGGAGCTGGAGGATGGAGCCACAGGCTCTGCAGTGCTGGTGGGTGCTTGCCCACCCCAGAGAGAGCTGGCGACAGCTGCCAACCCCCCGGGGCTGCAGTGAGGGTGACTCAACATCCACTCTGCCAGGGCACGGGTGTGTTTGTATGAAGGTGTTTGCCACAAGCCTCCAGCAGCCGTTTCTGACAGCCTGTGTAGGCAGGAAAACAGCTGCTGATTCTCCCTGGGCAGCAAGAGCCCTGCTCCTGTTCTCGTGCCACAGCCTGTTATGGCTGTGATGCGTGTGTGACCCGCTGCCCTCCAAGGAGCATCCTGGCTGAGGTGGTTTGGTGATGATGATTGAGGATTGTTCCAGCCCACTGGCCAGCTCGGCCCCTGAGTCAGCACTGGGCAGGCTGTAGCTGTGGACAAGAGGAGAAAGGCCTGTGGGGATGCTGAGGGGCAGAGGAGAAGCCTGCTGACACCCCTGAAGACATCTGCACCACAGCTACTCTCAGTAGAAGACCCTCTGTGCTGCCGAACGGGTGCTGGGGCGCTAAGACTGTCACAGCTGAGAGGAACTTTGCCTCTGCCCCAGTTCAGTGGGGCTGCCTGGTACCGCTGAGCAGCCAGTGCCTGCCCTGCATGGCCCCTTGTGGGAAGGCAGCACAGGAAGGATCTGGGCCCCCAACTTGCTGAGCCTGGAGCCCGGGGCTGCTCTGCGACTGTGTCTGCGAGGGGAGGACGAGAAGGGGTTGTGACACGCACAGCCGTGCTGCCGCTCGTCCCGCGGCCGGCTCGGCGCACAGACAGAGGGCTGAGCTGCGGCAGGAGCCTCCCGGGCACCGGCAGCCCCGGACCCTTGTGCTGTTTCAGGCTGCTATTCCCTTCGTGCCGCTGCCCTCTGCGCTACGGGAGAGCGAGGAGCGGGCAACGCCGGGCACGGAGCTGGGGGCTGTCCGGAGGCAGGAAACCCGGCCACAGAGAGAGGAACTTGCTGCCCGCTAGTGAAGGAGCCTCCCCGCACCAAGCTGTTGTGCTGGGCGCCCAGCAGGAAGGAGGAGGGGAGAGGAGACAGGGAGGATCAGGACACATCCCACTCTCTCTGCATTGTGCTGCTCTGCTGGGTCCGCGCTCGTCAGCCTCGCCCATCGCCCGTGTGGGGATGCTCTAGCCCTCAGGGTGGGCAAGCAGACGTGCGCAATTGGCTGCTGCGCGCCCCGTGCTGCGTATAGCCGGGGACAGCAGGGACCGCTCAGCTTCCGCGTAGAGCTGCCGCTCGGGGGCTCCGTGGGGATGGCGAGGAGAGGGAGAGGCAGCCCTGGCTCCTTTGGTGCTGGCAAGCTCTGAACAATCTTGGGAAACAGAGACCTGACGGCTGAAGGGAACCAGCAAAACACATTTCCAGTAAGAAGTCGAAGGAGAGAAGCAGAACGGTGCCCAACAGGGGGTATTCGCTGGGATTTCTTCCGAGGTGCAGAGAGGACTGGTCTGGGGACGTCGGGTGTTTCAGCCTCTGTCTCCGCAGGACAGAGAGGGCTGAGGAAGGGCAGCAGCTGGAGAGCCGTGGAGCACAGCTCGATTGCAGTCGGCACGGGAGGAAGGACCCATCTATCAACTCTGTTGGGTAGTTAGCAGCCACCAGGCGGATTTTAAAGACACCAGCCTGCGTGTTCCCTCCTACAGGCACTGCCTCCAGCACCTGAGCTGCCAGCGAGGAAGGCAGGGGCGAGCCTGCGGGGGCCGGGCAGCACCGGAGCCATGGGGCGGCCGGCGCAGTTCCCCTTGCAGTACATCTCCAAGCCCTTCCGGAGAGCGGAGAATCACAACGCGACTGGCTTCTTCTCTGCGCTGTATGGGCTCCCGAACCGATCCTTCTTCCACAGCAGTTTGGATCTGGAGGACCTGGGGGACTTTGACAGCGGGGCCAGGTACAAGGGCGAGTCGCAGAGCTGCACAGTGCAGGCGCTGCTGATAGTCGCTTACTCCGTGATCATCTGCATCTCGCTCTTCGGCAACGTGCTGGTGTGCCACGTGGTGGTCAAGAACAAGAGGATGCACTCTGCCACCAGCCTCTTCATCGTCAACCTGGCCGTTGCCGATGTGATGATCACCATTCTGAACACCCCCTTCACGCTGGTGAGCGCCCGGCTTGTCTGTGTCTTGTGGTGTCTGTGTGAGTCTGTCAGCTCTGTCCTCCTGTACCCAGTGGGGAGGGAACAGGCTGATATCCAGAGCTCCTGCAGCCTTTCCCCCACTCCCGACACCCCTCACCCGTGTGCAGTGCTGGGGTACCAGTGCTCCCACCTTTGTCAGAGTCCTGTTTGTCTCTTGATGGGGACAGGAGCAGGGGCAAGTCTGACCCTACAAGTCCAACAAGCTGCCAGTTTGCTGCAGAGGATATGGGAAGAGGGTCAGTCCTTGTGCAGAGGACTGCAGGGGAGGCTGTGCTGGCTCGGTGTGGCTCAGACACCACAGATTGTGCTGGGGGGTTGGTTGTCCTGTTCCTTTTCAGTTACTCACTTAGAAGTGTCAAAAGAATGAGGTGGGAATGACTGAAGGGCTGATCTCTTGCGCCACTGTCACAGGCAGGACCCTGGCCAGCTGAATATGACGCAGCCCTTGAGTTTGAAAGCACCCTGAATGCTCCTGCTTCGGTCCTTGCCCAGAGCTGCCCACGGGGTCCTTCTGCCTCTCAAAGGTTGTTCCTGAATTGTCACTTTGAACTCAGGGGCATCAAATGATAGGACAAGAGGCAGCGGGTGTGAGCTGGAACAGAGGAGGTTCCACATCAGTGTGAGAAGAACCTTCTTCCCTGTGAGGGTGACAGAGCCCTGCAAGGGGCTGCCCAGGGGGGTTATGGAGTCTCCTTCTCTGGAGATGTTTCAAACCCTCCTGGACATGTTCCTGTGGAACTGGATCTAGGGAATCCTGCTGCGGTGGGGGGATTGGACTGGGTGATTTTTTGAGATCCCATCCCTAATGGTCTGTGATCCTTTGATTCACTTTGTCTGAGATGGATCCCGTTTCCTTGGTGGGATCTCTCTGCCTTGTTCTGGTGGGGTTTGCATCCCACCCGCTGCTGAGGGGCAGGGCAGTGCCCTCTGCTGTGTCCATGCAGGAGCCTCCAGCAGTTCAACACCCCATCTGTGCTAGGAAAGAGCTTTGCATCAGCCCCAGAGGAGCTGCACAGGACTATACTCCAGTGCCAGTTGCTGCTGCTACAGTTGTCTCTGCAGGGCCATTGATGTGATGAGCTAGGAGCAGATGAGCTGCCAGTGGCCGAGTGTCTCTGCGAACAGACATTTTGCTGCCAAAGCACTTTGTTTCACATTAGCTCACTCTGCTCCCTGTGTGAGGTGCATCCGTCTGGGGTGAACTTTGCCAGGCAGGGATGACGAGGGAGCGAGATGGCACCCATGATGTGGAGTGATGCTCCCTGCAGAAAAGCCACTGCCATCAACACCCTTCTGGGGGCTCTGCGGGAATGATGGGCAGCCCCTGCATGGGCTCAGAGGGGCTGCAGCACCCTCCAACCAACGCCAGAGCCCTGGCAGGGGCTGCCAGGTGGGTTGCAGAGTCTCCTTCTCTGGAGATATTTCAAACCCACCTGGGCATGTTCCTGTGCGACTGGGTCTAGGGGATTCTGCTGTGCCAGGGGGAATGGAATGGCTGATCTTTTGAGGTCCTCCCCAACCCTTCATGTCCTGGGACTCTGTTTGGTGATTCTGTGAGTGCTTTTAAGGGGCAAACTGCTGCTTTTCCCTCAGAGCCTCTCCAGGAGCTGAGCTGATGTGCCATTAGGTTGCCCAGAAGGGCCATGTGATGGATGTAGACTGCACGTGCGCTCACAGCTCTCCCCCAGAGGGATGGCATGGGCAGCATCAGGAGTCTCACTGCTGTTCCAGAGCCTCTTGCACAGACACCATCTCCCCAGAGAAGCCAGGCACTGTGCACCGACAAAGTGTGAGGAAGCTCTGCTGGAGCGTATCTCACTCACTTTGCTCCTGGAGAGCCCTCTCACAGCTCTGCAGGTGGCTCACCCTTCTGAACCCACCTTTGCCCATCTCTCAGGTGCGGTTCGTGAGCAGCACCTGGGTGTTTGGGAGGCTGATGTGCCATGTGAGCCGCTTCGTGCAGTACTGCTCCGTCCACGTGTCCGTGCTGACCCTCGCCGCCATCGCTCTGGATCGGCACCAGGTAGGTGACACTCGTCGCCCTGGGTGCTGGGGCGGGCGACCTCCCAGGGCCCCCGCTCTGCCACTGAGTGGGGAGAGCCAGCGAGCTCAAACCCAAGGGGCTCCTCGGCGTTTTCACACACAGCTTGTAACTGTGCTTGAGCTGATAGTGGCTGTGGCCCGGGAGGGCAACTCCTGCCAGGGGAGCTTGGGTCAGACCGTGCTTGTCGTGGAATGCTACAGCCACCGCAATGGTCCTTACTGAAATGCCCCTCCTCTGGAGGAGGGATGAGGCCGGGGAGGCTCAAAACAGCCACAGATTCCGCTCTGACGCCAGGGATGGGCTCTGTCTGGTGCCGGAAGATCACAACAACTGGCAGAGCGCAGCTCGTCCCTTTCTCACCACAGAGCTGTTAGTCTGCCCACCGCACAAGCAGTGCCCACAGCACGACCAGTGCCTACTGCACAAGCAGCGCCCATTGCACAAGTAGTGCCCACGGCACGACCAGCACCCGTCCCATGAGCAGCCCCTGTAGCACAAGCAGCGCCCACAGCATGAGCAGCACCCGCTGCAGCGCTTTTGCCGGAGGGTGGTCTCGGTCGGCAGACCTGGGTTGAAGAAGGCAGGGGTCTGTGCTGAGAAGTGTTCGTGGCTCTCAGTGCAGACACAACAGCTGCCTTCCTCTCCAGTGGAGTCAGCTCTTCAGAGCTGGAACGATCCAGTGTGGCCCTTGGAGATAACATTAGCAGGAGATGCTCCTGAGCAAAGAGAAATCAACACTTGCCTCTAAAAACATTGCTGGTCCTGAGAGGTCCCGGCGTCGTCAGATGCTTTATGGGAGTGGTGGCAGCTCGACGTAGAATCATTAGAGATTGGAAAGGACCTCAAAAGATCATCTAGTCCAATCCCTCTGACACAGCAGGATCACCTAGACCAAGTCACACAGGAACACATCCAGGCGGGTCTTAAACATCTCCAGTGAAGGAGACTCCACAACCTCCCTGGGCAGCCTGTTCCAGTGCTGTCTCCCTCACTGTAAAGAATTTCCTTCTCATATTTATGTGGAACCTCCTACGTTCCAGCTTACAACCATTGCCCCTCATCCTATCACTAGATGACACTGAGAAGAGCCTGGCTCCATCCTTCTGACATCCACCCTTCAAATATTTATAGACATTAATGAGGTCACCCTTCAGTCTCCTCTTCTCCAAGCTAAAGAGACTCCCTCAACCTCTCCTCATCAGGGAGGTGCTCCACTTCCTTCAACATCCTCCTTGCCCTATGCTGGACTCCCTCCAGCAGCTCCACGTCCCTCTTGAAATGAGGGGCCCTCCATCATCTCTGTGTCCCTTCGGGTGGACTCCATCTCCTGCAAAGCACACAAGCTGCTCGCCCAGCGCGCTGCACGTGGGGCTTGTGCTGGCAGTGGGTGAAGCCCAGGTCCATTCGTGCTTCCCCTAGAGCTCACAGCCTGTTTGTAACCAGCTGCAGCCACACTGAATGCCCAGTACTGCTTGTTCCCTGCAGGTTATCATGCACCCTCTCAGGCCACGCATGTCCATGGTGAAAGGAGGGATTTGCATCGCTGTCATCTGGGTCATGGCCAGCTGCTTCTCGCTGCCGCACGCCGTCTATCAGACCCTGACAGGGTTCTATATCGGGTAAGACATTCGCACGGTGCCCTTTGTGTACCAGACACATGCAGCTGGATCCAAGCCCAGGGGCTCTAAAGCAGACACCCCTCTGCTTGTCACTGCTGTGAAAAGAGGGAGTGGGGTGAACAGCCCAGTTGTCCTCCTCCCTGATGAGGTAGCGCCTTCCTATGGAAGAGCAATGGAAGTCAGCTCTTCCTGAGCTGGTCTGGGAGTTGGGTTTGGCTCAGAGATCCCAGAATCCCAGAACATGAGGGATTGGAAGGGATCTCAAAAGACCATCCAGTCCAATCTCCCTGCCACAGCAGGATCCCCTAGACCCAGTCGCACAGGAACATGTCCAGGTGAGTTTGAAATGTCTCCAGAGAAGGAGACTCCACAACCCACCTGGGCAGCCCCTGCCAGGGCTCTGGCACCCTCACTGGGAACAAGGTCCTTCTTACATTGATGTGGAACCTGCTCTGTTCCAGCTGACACCCACTGTCCCCTGTTCTATCATTGGATGCCCCTGAGCAGAGCTTGGCTCCATCCTCCTGACACCTGCACTTCCCATATTGATAAACATTGACGGGGTCACCCCTCGGGCTCTTGTTTTCCCAGCTTAAGAGCCCCAGTTCCCTCAGCCTTTCCTCATCAGGGAGATGCTCCCCTCCCTCTATCATCTATGTGGCTTCTGCACTGGGCTGTCTGCAGCAGCTCTGTGTCCTTGTGGAACTGGGGGGCCCAGAATGGGACACAGGATCCCAGATGCCTTTACCCTCGTGATTTGAGGCAGACAGAGGAGAGGTGCTCGTCATCATTCCAGGGCACAGATGTCAACAGGGATCTCTTTCCTGGGAATGTTGTAGCTGTCTTCACTGGGACCAAAGTCAGACTTCAAGGGCAGTTTCCCATGGCCAGTGGCTGCTGTTCTTGTCTCTTCCCAGCACCTGGATGGGTTCTGCTCTCAGTACCTTCACTGAAGCTTGTAAGAAGGTCTGTTTGCCCTCCAGGTGTTGTCTGCGTCTAGTGAACTGATGCTTCTCTGTGTCTCTGCCCGTCAGGAACAGAACGATCCGCATGGTCTGTCTGCCCAGCTTTCCTGCTCCTGCTGATCTCTTCTGGAAGTACCTGGACCTGGCTACTTTCGTGCTCTTGTATGTCCTGCCCTTGCTTGTTATCTCTGTCACATATACCACAGTGGCCAAGAAGCTCTGGCTGCGAAACGCCATCGGGGACCTCACCATGGAGCAGTACTTCACCCATCAGCGGAAGAAGAGGATGACGCTGAAGATGCTGATGGTGGTAGTGGTTGTGTTCGCAGTGTGCTGGTTTCCCCTGAACTGCTACGTGGTGCTGCTCTCCTGCCGGGCCATCCACAGCAGCAATGCTCTGTACTTTGCTTTCCACTGGTTTGCCATGAGCAGCACCTGCTACAACCCCTTCATTTACTGTTGGCTCAACGAGAGCTTCAGGTCCGAGCTGAAGTCCTTGCTGTGCGCTTGCCGGCGACAGAGAGCAGCCCAGGGCCACGCTCTACAGTCCATCTCCCCCGTGTTCCGGCATGCCTGGGGTGAGCACTGCCACTGTAATGGAGCCAGCACCTGCCAGAGGGCAAAGGCTCCCTCCCAGAGGAGCTCTGCAAGGACTGACATCTCTGGTGTTCAGCCAGTTGTGGCTGAGAACTGAACCCTTTGGCTGAGGGCACAGAGCTGGACCCTTTGGCTGAGAGCACAGAGCTGGGGGCACAGAGCTGAACCCTTTAGTCTGGGGCACAGAGCTGGACCCTTTAGGCTGAGCTCAGAGAGCTGAACTCCTTGGATGAGGGCAGCACGTTGCAACTGCAGAGTCATGGGAGAAGGTGAGTTGGAAAGGACTGCTGGAGACCACCTAGTGCAACCCTCTGCCTTTCCACATCTGCGTTGTCTGCTACAAAGCACTGACCTAGACGTCAAAGATCGTTTGGTGGAGTCTATGCAGCTGTGCCCACTGGTCTCAGCAGGTGAAGGTGCCTAGCTCCAGGGCAGTTCCCCAGGCTGGATGACAACAGCCTATTGGGTGCATTCAGAGGCCCTCAGAGACTGATGAACTTTGGAGATCGACTTCTCTCCCTCCTCATGGACTGTAAGCTGTCAAGACAGAAGAGGGGTCTGGGCTGTGGCCAGTTTCTCCAGTGCTGGGGTGGGTGCAAGCTGGCAAACTGAGGGTCTAGCTCTGTGTGTGAGGGGAGGGCGGACGGCAGATTTGCATGAGGGCTGGTGAGGAATAAAACCTGTCAGGTCTGAACTGCCTTGCCAGGGCTTGTATGGAAATGAAGGCTGCTGGCCTTCCTGTTCTGCTGGTGTGTGTAGGACTCAGTTACCATCTCTAGGCTCCCCCTCCAGAGTGTCTCCCACCATTATTTCTCCTAAGAACCCCAGGTGCTGCCTGGGTTTTACATCAGTAGCTGGCTTTTGCTTAAAGTCTAAATTACTCTCAGTTTCAATAACCCTTCATTTTCACCTCTCCTCAAGAACCATGTGCTTTGTGGCCTTCCCCATCAGCTCGGCAGCCCTTCCCCAGCCTGCAGCCTCTCTGTCCCATGGGCAGCAGCGGTGCCTGGCATGCAGTTGCTGAGCCAGGCACCTGGCTCTGCCTGCCTGGAGCCTGTGGTGCAGCTCTTGGGTTGGAAATGGATCTGCAGATCCTAAAACCCAGAGGCAGGAGAACTTGGCACCAGATGTCACGCCACAGACTGGTGCCTCCAGCAGCACAGCCATCACCCCACACATTGCTGCCCCTGGGTGACTCGGTGCCTCCAGCAGCACTCACTCCTCTTCTTTGGTGTAGTGGGTCCACACACGGAGTTAATAGCTGAGATTCCTCAGCACGTGGGCAAGTGCCCCCGTGGTGCCTGGACAGCCGGGCCAGCAGCTGCTGCCCCAATGGGTGATGGCAGGGGCCAGCCCCAGCATTTCAGAGGCGGGGTGGGATCAGCAGCGAGAAACCCTGCACGGGAGCACACAGTCATCCTCGGAGTGATGTCTGTGAGGCTTGTCCTTGGAAGGAACAATCAGTTTGTCCTCTCTGTCCATTCAATGCCGGCTCGGCTTTGTGATTGCAGAGGACTGAGCCTCAAAAGGCAGTGGAAGGAAATGGAGCTTCGTCCTTGCCAGGCAGACAGTCCTCCTCCAGTCTGGCAGAGCATGGCAGTGCTGCAGCTGCAGATCACAGCGAAAGGGGTGCAGTTTGGGAGCTGAGGTGCTCTGACACGAGGTGTGGATGTGTGACCTGAGAACATGTTTGCATGGCTAAAAGAACCTGCGAAGCTGAGGATAGAGCGGGCACCTCACATCTTGCTGGGCTGACTGTGGGAAGGCAAGAGAACAGGAGCACCCCAGCAGGGAGCAGAGACCTCGAACAGCTTGAGGCACCCTGGCAGTGCTGGTGCTGGTGCTTCAGTGAACTGCTCCTGTCACAGCTGCTGCCCCTAGTCCCTGCAGCAATTCCTCTGTAGGAGGGTCACTCAGGGAAGTAGCCATAGAAAAGTCTCTCCAGAGAGCCAGCACCCAAACCCTGACGGGCTCCCTGATTTCTCTACAAGGGTTATGTCTGACAGACCTTCTCCCAGGGGCTCTGCAGGGGAGCCTTCCATTTGCTGACACTGATAAGGGACCCTAAGTGCATCTGAAAGGAGTTGCACAGTGGAGGCAGGAACTGAAGTCAGTAACAAACCCGACAGTACCTCTACCTTGGGGTTTTGAGTGTCTGCAACATCAGGGAGTCAGAGGCTGCAGGTGGCCTTTCTGTAGTGCAGCTGTCTGCAGGGTTTCAAAAAAAAGATGCCTCTTGTCAACAAGCAACCCAGCGCCAACCCCAAATGCAGCGATGTCAGGGTGAGTGACTCAATGAAACATCTTCTCACTGCAACGCTCCTCTCTGTGCATTGGGAGCACCCAATGGTGCTGCACAGGACAGCTTCCTTCACACCCCAGTGCACTCCCGGGACCTTGGAATCGATCACAGCATTGTTTAGGCCAGAAAAGACCATCAAGACATCAAGTCTAGCTACTGCCAGCTGCTGCAGCTCATTGCTGTGGAACAAGCAAATCAGCCCAGAGCCTCCTCCTGCTGCTGGGGTTTTGATCAGGATGGCAGGCTGGGTTCAGCTCCCTGCAGCCTGTGTGCAGAGGGATGCTCAGGGTACACCACGCTCAGGGTACACCATGTTCAGGATACACCATGCTTAGGGTACACCATTCTTGGGGTACACCACGCTCAGAGCACACCATGCTCAGAACACACCATGCTCAGAGTCACCATCTGCCTGTGTGACCTCAGTGGGCGCGCAGAGACCTCCCTTGCCTGGCAAGGGTTGGCCAAGGGGTAGTTTGCTCGCAGGTGGAGAAGAGCAGTGGAATTCCTGACTGCATCTCCCATGCTGATCCTACGGGAGCAGCGGTCTCCCCAGTCACAGTCTGCAGCCTGGTCATGCGTTAGCAAATGTGCCCTCCTCGGGGCAACTGCCAGAGGACTATGTTTGTATAGGAGGCTACCAAACCTTGCTGTGTTACAGGCACCTTCCACTGGTGCCCGCCCTGTCTTTAGCACGAGCTCTGCTCAACCTCTTTACCGCCACAGTGCAATGAGATTCAATTCACCAGCAGTTTTGGGAGCTGACAACAGGCTGACAAACACCTGGTTTAGGATCTTCCGTCTCCTGTGGACTCAGGCAGCTTGGAAGTTCTGAAAGGGAGCTGCTCCCTCTTACAAGAGGGTTAACAAGAAAGCAGTCTGCTGCTCCTGGCAGCCTCAAAGCCACGGCCAGAGCTTCCATCTGCACGTGTTTTGACATCTTCCAGCACGAGAAGCCCTTTGCGAGAGCAGAGCTGTGGTTACCCTGATGAGGAGTCAACCCCGCTCGGGTGCCAGCTGCAAATGCCATATCACAGTGGCTGCACACAGCAAACAGCTGCTCTGGGCAGGATTGATTTTGCCTGGATGGCCCAGTCTGGACAGGACTGTGGGCACCTCTCATTCAGATTTCATTCTCCAACAAGCCCTGCAGAAGCACAGCCCCACTCCTCAGCATCTCTCCCAAGTGCTCCCACTGGGATCCTCAGCCCTCTTGTGGGTCTCCTTCCCCTTGCTGGGGACCTCACACCTTCCCTTACCTGTGGCCAAGCAGACCAGGCGAGAAACCCACCCTGTTGAGGCCGCTGCGCTGTCACTCCTCTTTGGAACCGGTTAGCGAAGGCAGGTTGGTTCTCAAGGACCTGCTGGGTCCCACAGAGGCAGGGCCTGAGCCTGCAGCATGGGCCCTGTCCCTGCCTTTGTCACTCAAGGAACAGGTCAGCCTGGCAACCTGGGCTCAGACTGAGCAGTCTGAGCTATCAGTTGCAGTCCCTATCAGCTGACTGGGTAATGATTAAGCTGGTGACTCAGAGGGGACTTTGGTCCTTCCCTGCCTTTCAGATCACTGCTCACATTCCAGAGCTGCTCCTTGAGGAGGCTTTTCCTTCAAAAGAGAAGTGTTAACTCTCATGGTGCCATCACCTACAGAGGTTGCTGAGATTTCCTACAGCAGAAGAAGTACTCGCTCAGTTTGTGCCATGCGAACACAACTCCCAGCTCTGTCTGCAGCAGCAGCTCTGTCCTCAGACTGCCCCCATCTCGGTTTTGGTCTCAATATTCTCCTGACAAGCAGGGAACAGGAGTAGATGTGGTTTGTATTGACATTCGCCTCCCAGGAACATGGGGCAAAGCTGTCCCATCGGTCACTCCCTGATCACACAAGTTCCCGCAGGCTGTTGATGTTACGGTGCCATTCCCTCTGCAGAGAAGGACATCAAAGTGTCTCCAAAGCCAGAGATGCTGCTGGAGAGGGATGACAGAAGGCCAGGAGGGACTGAGCTGCTGGTGGCTCGCTGAAGGTCTGAGGACCTGGTGGGTGGCAAAACCCACCCATCACATCAGGCCTCATCTCTCCCCCGATGGAGTCTTTTTTTCAGCTGGAACACCCCACCGCCGTCCTGTGGTTACTGAAGGTCTTGTGATTTGTACACGATTAGCACCACTGACACCGCTCACTCCTTGTGCTTCTGCAGCTGTTGCACCTCTGCTCCTTTGCTAGGCTGCAGGGGGTTGCTACTCCTGGGGGTTGTTTTGCCTGTGCTTGTCTTTGCTGTGTTCCAGTCTCTCACTGAGGTGTGGGACAGGCTTTGAGGAGAGGAAACGGACTGTGCCCATCACGGCCAACTCAGGAGTTACCTGTGGCAATGGGGAAGTGGTTTCTGTAGGTGCTGCCTCCTGACTGAAGGTCACTTAGCACCTTGCTTCCCAAAGTTCAGTCTAACAAGCACCAGCGCACAGCAGGTGTCATCTACAGGAGAACTGCCACGGAACCTGGAGCTGAGATACTGACAACTAGTGACTGGGTCTGGATCAGAGCCACCTTTAAACAGAATGGTGAGTCCCACAGTGTTCCCAGTAACACTTCTGTCTGGTTACTGGTGTGCTCCTGCTAAAGAAGGGCATTGCTGAAGCTTTCTCACTTGCCTGTTAAGAGAGAAAGAAGCTGCTGTCTTCCTTCCCCTTTAGCCCTCCTTCAGACAAAGGTGGAAGATGCATTTTAGAGACAAGAGTGAGGCCTGGAACATTTACCCCTCTGGCTCTGAGCAGGTGCTGGAAGTGCTCCCAGCACACATCAGGGTCTCCGGCTCCTGTCTGATGCAAGATGGGAGAGCGGCTCCAGCAGGGCCCACGGGCTGCTGGGGGTCACTACCCACGCGTGGCAGTGCTGCGGAAACAGCAGGAGACAGCCCCCCATCAGCAGCACCGCCATCGCCTCCGGGCGGAGGTGCCCCACGGGCGGGCTGGTGGCCTAAGCTGCCGCCCCGCTCCCCGCTGCGCTACGCTCCCGTCCCCCTGGAGCCACCAGGGGGCGCTGCAGCCCCGCAACGCTGCCGGGAGAGCGGGGCCCCGTCCCGCAGCAGCTCTCGCGGTGCCTCCCCCTACTTCGATGTCACCCTCGCACCCACTCTGTGCCTCAGCGTTCCCTCCCCTCGGCTGGCGGCCGTTCGGCTTTTGAAGGTGCTTTGGCGTGAAGATCCCGCTGGAGACTCGGGACATGCGGGCACCCCGGGTGCCTTGCCGGGGGTGTCCCGCGCGGCTGCTAAGGTCGCTGCTGGGGCTCTGCAGAGCCCTCCCCGGCACCCGCGGAGCTGGGTGCCTGAGCAGTGACTCATCCCATCAGGTGTCCTGAGCTCGAGTTCCCGGCGCAGCCCGGCGGGATGACTCCGGCGAGAGCCCTTCCCAGAGCCGACGGCACGGATGGCGGTGGACGGGGAGCGGTTGTGCTCGGAGCGGTTCACTGACAGCCCACCCCCAGCCAGCCCGGCCAACAGCCCTAGGGCAGAGCCCTTTGTGCTCAGGACCACAGACCACACTCGACAGCAGAGCTCAGCTCCCGGCCCTCAGCTGAGCACCGGCTCAGGAGCGAGCACCGTCCGCCGGGGCTGCAGCTCCCGAGGAGCCATGGGCAGAGGAGGTGGCTCTGACTCACTGCACTGGGCTGGCACCCGCAGCGAACCCTGGCGAGCAGCTCTGCCGAGTGCCGGGCACATTCCTCGGGAGCCTCAGGGCATTTCAGGAACCACTCCAAAAGTTCTTCGTTATTCACGGGGCTAAAAACAGTTCTTGATGGCTGAACCGCAGCGGTCAGCCAAGGTGGGGAGTGACAGAACCACAGAATCGCTGAAACCCAGAACATGAAGGATTGGGAGGAACATCGAAAGATCATCCACTCCAATTCCACCCCCCTAGCAGGATCCTCTAGCCCTGGCCCTGCCGAGAGCTGAGCTCCAGCCTTTTGGCCCCTCCGAATCAGACAGGGGCAGGGGACAAACTTCCCATGAAATGAACTAACTGTGAAGTTGAACCAAGCACAGAGGGGGTCGGTTTCCATCCTCTGACAGAAGGTCTCTCCGGTTTGTGCTTCGTTAGCAATAAGGTCACCCCTGAGAAGACGCCGAAGGGGAGGACAGTGCTGCCCCCGGGGGAAGCTAAGTCCCACAGCCAGTCCCACGGCCAGTTTCCCTTCCAGACATCCCCGCCTCTCCAAAGGCTGGTTGGGGGAAAGTGCCCTCTTTCTTTCTGCCTTTCTTCCTCTTGAGTGGGCATCCCATCTGCTGTCCCCCCTTGTCCTCTCCATTAGTATCAAGCCAGCAGAGCGCGGTGTTTCCGCGCAGACAGCACTGGACGGGGGGATGTTGCCTTAGTCTAGTGAGAACCAGTGAAACAGCAAAAACTTCTAGAAGTCTGTGGAGGAATCAAACAGGTAGAGTCAGATCCCTCTGTTGCAGGAGTGAGAGAGTGAGTGAGTGAGTGATGCTGAGATGTGGAGGTAGAACTGATTCAGCGACACCAGAGTGAAGAGGAAGGACACCTGGTTGTGTGGGACCACAGGAGAAAGAGCCTTGGGTGCCCCTATAGCCCAGTCTGGCAGAGCATCACCTCCTGAGTGCCTGCAGCCCTGGACTGAAGGCTGCTGGCCACAGTAGCACAGCCCAGTTTGTGTGACTCCAGGGTAAGTTCTGGTCTCCAGGTGCTGGTCAGGCCCGTGTGTCCATCCTTGAGAGAGGGCTCCCTTGGGGCAAAAGCACAAGTGTGGGAAAGTCTTCCTTTCCTTTGGTATGAAGTGCTGCAGAGCCTTCGGCTCTTCAGAGTGCTGCAAAAGCCCCCCAACCCCGGCAGTCCCCTGAATACACTTCTTCTTTTTGTCTCCTTTTTCCTCTCAGACAGAAAAAACAATCAGAAGCCCCATTGACGCCACTTGGAATCTGCCGTCGCTGCGAGCCGGAGTGACACTCCTGACAGGAGCCTCGAAGCCCAGCGCCAGTGCCACCGCCAAGAGCCCGGTGATTTACTCTGTTTGCACTCCCTCAGGAAGGTCATCAGCAAGTTAAAAGCTGATAAATTCTGGGAACTGTCAGACAAACAAGATCACTCACAGCCACCTACTCAGGCTGCTGTCCTTGTGTCTGGAGAGGCGATCGGGGCTCGGAGGCTGAGGCCAGGGTTCTGCAGGAAGGAACCACCTGCCCAGATGACAGAGCCGTGCCTCTCCTGCTCTCTCCAGAGTTGGAGGGGGCTGCTGGTGAGACCTCACCCCCAGGGAGCTTTGTCCTTCCTCAGACAGAGCTGACTCCAGTGGCCTGTGTGTTGTCTGGAGGCACAGAAACCCTCCCTGGGATTTAAGTGGGTATCCTGGGCACCCGGCATGGGGAAAGCCTGGCCCAGCACAGTCACTAGTCACTGCCAGCGGTTGAGTTGGCTAAGGAGGGATCACGGCTTCAAAAAGCTAAGCCCTGTCCTTGTAAAGCGTGAAGGTGCATTTCCATCAAAAACTGCTGGTGGCTGCCAGGGTGCTGCAGGAGACAGTGGGTGCTGTTGAGTAATTTGGAAAAAGGAACCAGACTTCACTGAAGACCCTGCCCGTGCCAGCTGGGGTGGTGGGGATTCCCTCCAGGTGAGGGCTGGGTGTGCCTGAGCAAGCTCCAGCTCATCGCCTCATCATCCTGGGCTTCCTTCTAGGAGCCTGCTTCCTGCAGCTCCTTTGTCTCTGGCTCCTCAGCATCCAGCTCTCCTCGCCTGCTCCCGGCAGAGTGCTGGCTTTGTCGTGTCCCACTCCCAGAGTGGCTCTTTCTGCTGTTTTTATTTGGTGCCTCTTCTCCTTCTTCCAGGTGCCCTGTGAGATGACAGGTAACGATGAACTGGCCTGGGAGAACTGACAATAGGCACTGAGCCAGGTTCATCTGTCTCCTGTCGGCTTGGACATGTGAGAAGGTGCTTTGTGGAAACCTCCTCAATACAGAGGGAGCCAGACGCTGAAGTGTGAGTCCAGCTACAAGTGGGTGACTACAATTCAAGGGCTGTTTGCTTTCTGCTGTGCCTCAGGGAACAGGTTCAGAGGTGCTCTGTGCTGGCCAGGCTGCTCCTGTCCCCGCTGGGCACTATTGAGTGTAGGGCTCTACCTGCCCAGGGCTCTGGGCAGGTGCAGCCCTGACCTTGGGGCAGCCGGACCTTGAAAAAAGCAGCTGTTAAAAAACACCTCTTTTTAAAAATTTCCTCTTGTGGATAACTCCCTTCCTGCTTGAACCTTTTTTAAGCAGAAGTCTGCTGCTGCTCTTGGCAAAGAGTTTGCTGGGAGCTCTTTCCTTTAGGACACAGACATCAAAGAGGGGAGCAGGCAGGAGCTGTTGTTTTCCTTATTGTCCCCACTCTGTGATTCGTGCTTGGGGTCCCTGCCAGGGCTCTGTCGCTTGGACCCACCTGTAGGCTCCTGTCACCAACCTCATCCATCTTCGTTCAAAAACTTCCTCATTAAGCCAGAAAGTCTGTGATGAAAGAAACCCTTCTCCCTGCCTCAGATGGACTTTGTTCTTGCTCAGCAGTTCTCTTCCCCTGGAAAATAACTTCTGGGGTCACCTGTGCCACCAGGCAGGTGCTTGCCCCACCTCCCTCCATAGACTATGTAGTTGTGAAGGTGGTAGCTGCACCACAGCCAGGCTTGGCGAGTCCCCGCATCCAGGCTCGGCAGGTCCCCACAGCCAGGCTTGGCTGGTCAAACTGGATTTGAATGCCTGGACCAATGAGCTACTGAGGTTGTATCTGTGACAGTCCTTTACTTCACGAGCACTTGGTAAAATTAAGTCAGACACTGAAAACAAGGGAGCTCTGGAAGGTGAAGCGCAGAAACAACTGGAAGAAGGACTTGCAGAGCCCTTGGTGCTGTTTAGGCAGGGCCAGTGATGTTCATGGGAGGACCCCCTGCCTGTTTTATTGCTGGATTTTAATGTGTATTGAAACCAATCTCAATTGGCTGTAGAAACAAATCTCAGTCGGCTCTAATTATGGTGTTAAAAATCTATATGGACATTTTCCTGGGCCTATGGGATGCTCCTTCCCAGGAGGGTCACTAGGCATCAGAAGCTTCCCTTTGACCCACATCTGCCAGAGTCAGTCCCTCAGTTGGCCCTTTGTGGTCTCTTCAAGGAGAGAGGCCACAGCAGTTTCTCCCCATCACACAGAATCACAGAGCACCAGGGATTGGAAAGGATCTTGAAAGATCACCCAGTCCAACCCCTTCCCTAGATCAGGGAGGGTTTTAGGTGAGATGGTGGGGTGTGATCTGAGTAAATTTTTAGTTTAACTTGCCCCTGCATTTTCCTGAGTTGCCAGTCATGAGGCTCCAGTGTGATGAAGTTGGTGCTTTGGAGCAGTGTGTGGTGCCAGGAACAGTTGTCCCTGGGGTCCTCAGACTCCTGAGCAGATGGGCAGGTCTATGTGACCAGCGCTGGCTGCATCTCTCTTGTCTCTTGCTCAGCTCCACCGGTCTCCAACAAGACTCTAGCATAGGAAGGGGCCTCAGTAGAGCAAAAGGTGCACAAAGTTTGGGGAAACTCCTGGCAAGGTAGAGAAAAGGGGTTTCTGGAAGGATGGGCTTCACCTGGACAAGTCAGGAGCTTATCGCTCTGCTCCAAGCAAGCATCTGCTCTGGCTTGCCCGGGCTGAGCCAGCTCTTGGGTGGCTCGGAGCCTGTGAGCAATAAATAGAAGTGATGCTGCAGCTCGCAATCGGCTCCGGGCTGCCAGCATTCCTCTGCCACCGCATCATGATGGCAGCAGAGCATTTGGGCAACGTAGCTCTTGAAAAAGACCAGCATCTGCCAGAGTGGGCAAAACCCGCTGCTTCGCACCAGGGGTGAGTGCTCTGACCCAAGTGCGAAGCAGCGCCTGTCTCTGCGGTCAGTGTGGTTGCCCCCCTTTGCCCTTACGCACAGGAGTGGGCAAACCTGCTCAGACCCTGCGTGGGAAGGGCAGCCCTCTTCTGTCTTCACAGAAATGAGAAGAGTTAAGCTGCAAACAAATCCGGTCTGAGGTTTTAGGAGCTTGGATCACATCTTGGCACTTGCTGCGGTCACCACCCTTCCAGGGTGCCTTGCGAGTCAGAATAAGTCTTCACCGCTTCTGGGACATTTTTTTCCTGCTCAGTCAGACCTGGGGGCTCTTCACTGGTACAACCCAGCCGAGTTTACCTCAGGGGTAACCACAGACTGGCTCAGCTTCCAGCAGCTGGGAGAGAAAATTTAAGTCTTGTGCAAGGAACCTGCTTCTCAGAAGCTTCATCTGCTGTCACAGAATACCTGAGCACCAGGGTTTGGAAAGGACCCTGAGACATCATCCAGTCCCACCCCCCTGACACAGCAGGATCACCCAGATCCAGTCACACAGGAACAGGGCCAGGGGGGTTTGAAATGTCTCCAGAGAAGGAGACTCCACACCCCCCCTGGGCAGCCCCTGCCAGGGCTCTGGCACCCTCACTGGGAAGAAGGTCCCTCTCACATTGATGTGGAACCTCCTCTGCTCCAGCTCACACCCGCTGCCCCTTGTGCTATCACTGGGTGCCCCTGAGCAGAGCCTGGCTCCATCCTTCTGACACCCACCCTTCACATACTGATCAACATTCATGGGGTCACCCCCCAGGCTCCTTTTTATCCCAGCTCCTTCAGTCTTTCCTCAGCAGGGAGATGCTGCACTCACAGAATCCCAGAACATGAAGGATTGAAAGGGACCTCAGAAGACCATACAGTCCCATTCCCCTGCCACAGCAGGATCCCCTAGATCCAGCCACACAGGAGCATCTCTGTGACCGATCTTCCTCCTCAGTAAGTCACAGCCATCTTCACACACAGAGCACAACAGAGGCTCAGACCCACAGCTGAACTGGGGAGCTCCCTGCAGTAGTGCAGGAGCTCAATCCTGCTGAGACAGCCCCAGGCAACAGCACAGCCAGTGTGAGATCTTGGGGTGTGCGGTAGTGAGTGAGATGCTGTCAGACGGGGTGAGTGGAGCCTGCCCAGCTGGACTCTGGATCACCCGTCTGCTGGCTCAGGACCTTCCCCGCTGCTGCCTCCCAAGCCGAGCGGCTCTCTGAGGCCAGGCACAGAGTTAGTGTTTTATGAGCTCTTTAGGTGCGGAAGCCCTGCGAGCGCCTGTGTGCTTCTCCCCCGCTTCCCATTGCTTGAGGTGACTTTCCCAGACCGGCACCAGCTTCCCCATGTGTCTGGGGAGGGGACCACATCTCTTGTGTTCTTGTCTGTCTCCCTTGCCCTTCTTTTTCTGGTGTGGGTGAGCGAGTTATCTCAGGAATGAAGCTGTCAGGGTGCAGGGCACAGGGCCCCTGTGCCGTGCTGGCTGGGCAGCATGCCGGGAGCCAAGGGCGATGACTCTCTAAAATAACAGTCATCAAGGGCCAGGGCTGGCTGCTTGTTCATTTATGAAGGAGAGTCACTCCCCTCCCTCCGTGGGCTGATCATCCGGAACTGACTCACGGGCTAAAATTGTTTAAACCATCATGTTCCTGAAGGATTATATTTCAGAGAAGAGCTTAAAGGGCTGGGAGGATGAGGGGCCAACACACTTCTGCGGGGGTGCCCATCCATCCTGGGCAGTGCTGCAGCTGCAGAGCAGCCTCAGGGAGCTTGGGCCATCAGAGGTGCCTCTGGTTGCTCCTAACAGCCCCACAGTCCTCTGCTGTCCCATGAAGGCACCATCTTGGGAAAGGGGCCGTCGGCTGGGTGAGCTGGTCAGCTGGCAGAGCACAGAAAGGAGTCTCGTTCCCAACCCCAATCTCCCTGGCTTGCCCAGGACCCTGAGTTCTTGCAAGCAGAGCTCGAGTGATCCTCATGGCTACACTCGTCCTTCAACTGCAGCTCAATCACTGCCTGAGAAAGAGGAGGGAGAAGCAGTGGGAAAACCTCCTGAGCCGAGCTGGAGGGGACTGTGGCCAGCACAACCCCACTGCCGAGAGAGCACCCTGTCCTGCAGCACATAGAAAGGCTGCACCAGAAAGGCAGGGCTTCCCCTGGAGAGCTGCTTGTGGGGATTCAGAAACACTCTGCAAAAATGGGCTACTCTACTGGCGGGCAGGGTGAAACCGCTCATCTCTCACCACCACCACCACAGGAGTAGAGAGGCACCAGGTATGAGCTAGTGGGGCTGAGCAGACAGTCAGGGCTCATGAGCATCCCTATGGGAGTCCGTGTCTTGCCCCTGTGCCCCAGGGGTTGTGGGGAGCAGCGAGAAATACCAGAGCTTGTGTGAATGGGCTGCCCAGGGGGGCTGTGGAGTCTCCTCCTCTGGAGATATTTCAAACCCGTTTGGCCGTGCTACTGTGCAACTGGATCTAGGGGATCCTGCTGTAGTGGGGAATTGGACTGGTTGATCTTTCGAGGTCCCTTCCCATCCCTAATGCTCTGGGATTCTGAACCCTGCTGCACATCCATCTTCTAGTCTTTTCTGTCTTTGGGCACAACCAGCTGCACTGGGGTTTTTTGGATTTAGGTTGGACTGGATGATCTTTAAGGTCTTTTCCAACCTTATCATTACTGTAATACTGTGAACATGGTCAGATGGGAAGAGTAGAACTGCCCAGCGGGGTGATGCTGTAGGACTGCCCAGCAGGGTTATGCTGTAGGGCTGCCCACGGGGTGATGCTCCAGGACTGCCCAGCGGGGTGATGCTGTAGGGCTGCGTAGCCCTGTGCTGCTGCACCCGCAGCTGCAGCCCCACTATGCCACCAAGCAGCCAGGGCCACGGGCAGCTGCGGGGACTGGCTGTCCCCAGGAGTGAGCAAATCACATTCAAACAGCCCAGGAACGGTCAGGAAGTCATTTTTCACAGAGTCTGACTCAGATTTCTGCAAATTGCTTAACAAAACCTGAAGCATTCGAAATGAACCCAGAACTACTGCGAATTACATGGCTGGGTGTCTTGATAGCCTGGGAATGGAGGGCTGCGGCAGCCCAGCTCTGCTATTGGTGTGATTTTAGCTCCCAGCTCTTTGTGTGGAAAAAGGATCTCAAGTCTTCACTACTTGCCCTGCCCCACATGGAGGAGAAGGCTCATTAATTGAGCTCAGCCTTCAGCACTCAGTCAGTCAATGGCCCTGGGTTTTATGGCAGAGCTTGGAGAGTCGCTTCTCCGGCTGCATGTAAAAACCCCTTGAAGTGAGACAGCTCTCGGAGAGCTGAGCACACACCTGGCACCGGGGAACGCAGCTGAGATGTCAAAGCCCCTCCAGAACACAATGAGAGGCACAGAAGAGGAAACCCCAGTGTGTTGGCCGCACAGTGACCAGGTCCCCTCTCCCCAGTCCCTGTGCCTGAGGTGTTGGTGTGAAGAAAGTGTCCCCTCGGTGCTGCGCACACTCCACTGCTCACTGAGGAGCCCAGCACCCTGTATGCCCCGCCGACCCAACCTTCTGCACAAGCAGGGCCTCAGCAGCCATTCTTTGCTGGCTGAGCTGGCCCAGACCTTCATTGGTATCTGCCCTGACACCTCCCCAAGCTGAGCTGCAGCTCCTTCCAGCTGAGATAGGAGTTCCCGGTACCCATGGGGTTGGAGAAGGATGCTCAGCAATCGGCGAGGAGAGGACTTGTTCTGTCCCAGGGTCAAGTGCTGTTGGCACGTTGGGTGCGGCACAGCCCGGGGACAGCTGGCACCCAGCTAAGGGCTCCTGTGTCAGCCCCATTATCTGGCAGCTCTCAAGCCAGCTGAGAGCGCCCTTGTCTTCTGGGAAGGCAGCGACAGGGGCCCTGCTGGCAGAGCTGCACCAGCAGTGGGGACAGACAGCATCCCTTCCCTCGGGGTGGCACATGGGCTCTGTGCCAATGACGTGCCCACAGACACGACAGAGCCATGTGGTGCCCACAGGCATGGGCAGCACTGGGGCTGCCTCGTCCCATCCGGCTGCTGAGCGTCTGGCCAGGGATATGGCTGGAGCAGGGGTGGCCAGGTTAACAACAAGGATCCTAGTGATGGGGGGGGACCCTGAGTTAACAGCAGGGATCCTACTGATGGGGCACCCTGAGTTAACAGAAGGGATCCTAGTGATGATGGGGGGACCCTGAGTTAACAGCAGGGATCCTACTGATGGGGCACCCTGAGTTAACAGAAGGGATCCTAGTGATGATGGGGCGGATCCCAAGTTAACAGCAGGGATCCCAGTGATGGGGGCGGGGGGAATGCATTCCTTTCTGCGTTGGCCAGTTCACTTTAAACACCAGGCTTTTAGGATAAACTTGCCCAGCAGCAGCCAGAAGTGGGTCCTCCTTTACTTTCTGCCAGCTCACATGGGAAGCCTGATCCTGTATTTATCCTCACAACAGCATTGGAGTGAGGGAGAGGAAAGAGTGACTTGTGCTGCTGGGCTGAGTTCTGCCTTTGTGGATGATTCCAGAGCAGTTCCTGGGTTGCTCTAGTCCTAATCATCTACTTTCACCATAATTGGGAGGATACGAAGCTCTGGCAGCAGCTCCTGAGACTTACAGGAGAAAATGATTAAAACGGAGCCAAAAATACCAGCAGGAAAGAGCCGTGAGTCAGACCCTGACCTTTCCAGCCGGCACCATGGAGAGGCTGAGCTCATGTGGATGGGATCCCAGGGACCCAGGTGAGAGCAGCAGGACAGCTCAGCATGGCCTGAGGGAGCTGGGGGCGTCCCTGTGTGCCTCTGGCACCTAAAGAGCACAAGGGGATGGTGCAGCAGCTGAGCCATTCAGTGGGGTCTGTGTCTCCTGGGGCCTCTGCCAGGGAAGGGACCACCCCATGCTGCTGAGCTCCACTGTTTCACACAGCAGTGCCCTGAGCAGCCCCTTGTAAAGGAGGTGCAGCCCCCGTGAACACAACTGTGAACAGGGATAAGTGCCAGCTGCTACTTATCTCAATCTCAAGCCTCTCCTGTCCCCCGACTGTGCCCTCTACCTGAGTGCACCCCAGCTGAAGAGAGTGCTGTGTGCTAGAGGTCTGCTGTGCCTTCCCCAGCAGGTCCTGCTGCCCAGAGTGATGCAGTGGGCTCTGTTCCTCAGCTGCCAGAGATGGGCAATGAGACCCCAGACTTGATCATCACCTGAGCTGCCGACGTCCTCCTTCCTGCTATACGAAACCCTTGGGGTCACCCCACCACAGACACAGAACTCACAGCCTGCCTTGCCCAGCCGCTGTAGAGTCGCTGTGAGATCCTTCATGCACTGCCCAAGGCTTCTTCTTGGTACTCACCGGGGTTCTCAGGAGAGCACTCAGGCCCCATGGAGGGGACAACACCCTCGGGACTCCCTGCCCATGGCAGCTTTGCCAGCCTTGGGGCAACCCTGGCACAGGGAGGGCTCCTGTGCACCGCCATGCCTTCCCACTTGCCAGTGAGCCAGGGACCCACCAGGCACAGAGTCTGCCAACACTACAGATCCCTGCCCTCAGGGAAGAGAGAGTGATGCAAGGGCAGAAATTCCCAAGGCCCTGGGCAGAGGAGCCCTGGTGTCACATTCTTCTGTTAGTGCCTCCTCAGCAGCTTGCTGGGGCAAGAATAACCCCAGGGACCAGGATAGGGTGGGGACTGACCTGCTGGAGAGCAGCAGAGGAGGAAGGGAACTGGGGATGCTGGTGGCCAGAAGGATGGCCAGGAGCCAGCAATGGGCCCTGGTGACCAAGAAGGGCAGTGGCATCCTGGGGTGGATCAGAAGGGGATGGTTAGCAGATCGAGAGAGGTTCTCCTTCCTCTCTACTCTGCCCTGGCAATTCCACAGCTGGAATCTTGTGTCTGGGCCCCTCAGTTCCGGAAGGACACAGAGCTGCTGGAGAGAGCCCAGCACAAAGCCACAGAGATGATGGAGGGAGGGGATCATCTCCCTGATGAGGAAAGGCTGAGGGAGCTGGGGCTCTTGAGCTGGGAAAAAAAGGAGCCTGAGGGGTGACCCCATGGATGTTGATCAATATGGGAAGGGTGAGTGTCAGGAGGACGGAGCCAGGCTCTGCTCAGGGGCACCCAGTGATGGGACAAGGGGCAGCGGGTGTGAGCTGGAACAGAGCAGGTTCCACATCAATGTGAGAAGTGAGGGTGGCAGAGCCCTGGCAGGGGCTGCCCAGGGGGGTTGTGGAGTCTCCTTCTCTGGAGATGTTTCAAACCCTCCTGGCCATGTTCCTGTTTGACTGGATCTAGGGGATCCTACTGTTGGCAGGGGATTGGACTGGATGATCTTCCAAGGTCCCTTCCAATCCCTCATGTTCTGTGATTCTGTGACTTGCTCAGCACAGAGCTGTGGTGGTCTCTTTGCAGGGAATGGACCCCACTGGCCACCCCCCAGCTCTGCAGTGCCCAGCGGGAACTCTGCTGGGAGTGAAGGAGGGTCACAAGCTGCAGGTGACACAGTGACCGGATGCTGTCTCAGCCATCTCCTGCACTTTGCTCTCCCTGTGACTGCGGGAGACGCTTGGCAGAGTCTGCAGAGTCTCATCAGAAGGTGGGAGACGGGAAGAACGATTGGAAATCTGTCTCTAGCTGCGTCTCACATCCAGAGTTGTCAGCCTTCCCTCGGCTCTGGGGGTGTTTGATGGTGGCTGCTTCAAGGGAGCACAATCTTCTCTCCCCAGAAGGGATCACTCAGCCAGATAAAACAAGCAAAAGATACTGGAGGGGCTGATTCATAAGGAAACAATCTTCCTTCTATTTTTTGCAGCACAGCAGCAGGAAACTGCAGGGCCCTTTGCCAGGGGGGCAGAGAAAATGAGCCTAGGTGCAGATTATCTGGTATTTCCTGGGTGTCTGATAATGCCTCCGCAGCGCTGAGTGGGTCTGTGCCGCAGAGCAAAGAGCTTCACTGTCATCGTCGTTCGTCAGCGCCACTACCAGAAGGAGCTCAAAGATGCCTGGAGCTCAGCAGAGTCTTTCACATCACTGGACAAACAGTACTTGAAGGGAAGAGGACCTGTTGGCTGTGCCAGGGGCTGTGCGGGAGCTGTTGGGTGCTTAACAGACCTCACTGCAGGGGCAAGTCAGCCCATGCCTGCAGCAAATGGGCATCACGCCTCTGCCAGCACCTGAGCACTGGGGGCTCATGTCTCCGGCTCTGCGGGTGGCCAGGAGGAGCACCCTGTTATGGAGGGGGTCTCCTCAGCTGCAGAGCACTGGGGCCGGCGGGCTCTGGGGAGGCAGATGCAAGGCTGGCTTGCGCTTAGCCCTGGGATCTCTGCTGTGGCTGAAGCCTCTGGCTCCAGCTCCACACAGCAGCTGCCCTGAGGAGCCTGCTCGGCTCAGGAGAGGGCAGCACGAGGTTCCCTACATGAGTGAGCAAGTTTTGCGGTCTCTGAGAATCGAGCAGATCCTGAAGTGCTGCTCAACAGCCCCAAAATACTTTCGCCCTTTGTCTGTCCTCATCAGTCTCTCGCTGAGCCGCTGGGTGGCCAGGAGCGCAGTGATGCACAGAGTCGAGTCATCTGCTCCTCTCCTCCTACATCAGGGCTGGAACATTTGGAGCAGAGGATCACAGAGCGCTGCAGCCTGGGCAGCAGATGGGACGCAGGGCAGGGCAGCAGAGAGAGAACTGCAAAGGAGAGGAGTGGTTTAGACATCAGTGAAAGAGCCAAGCCAAAGCCACCTGCTGTCTAATCGAGTGACCCAGCGGTAAAGATGCTGATCTATGTTTAAAAAATCTATGACAGTGTCTGTTGCTCTTGATTTTCTCATGTGGCACGATATTCCCTGAGCGCTGCAGCAGCCCGCAAGAAGAAGCGCAGGTTTAGCAGCCTGTTGCAGCCCTAAAAGACACAGAAACCCTCAGAAAACATCCTGCTTTCTTCCCCCTCAGCGGGGTCAGTGCTTGTTTTTCATCAGGGGAGGACTGCAGGGTTCAGGGCTGGGAGCAAGGGCAGCGTGGGCTAAGCCAGCCATCCCTCCAGCCCATCTACCCACCCTAGCAGCCAGGGCTGCTGACGTGCTCTGTCCCCCTTCCCTTGGGTTAGCGCAAGGAGCTGAGCAGAGGGAAGAAAGCAGCTCCCCGGGCAGGCACTGGGTGATGATTTTGCAATGCAAAAGGAGCTGCCTGTCTTTGCAGCTCTAAGTGCTCCTTCTTAAACTGACAATGGGGCTCCTGGTAGCCCCCCTCTGCAGCCACTCACGTGCCTCTGGGCAAGGTTTGGCTCCTGCACCTGCCAAGCTGAGCAGAGAAAAGAAAGCACAGAGCCCCAATGTGTGTTGAACCCCAGCAGCTTAATGGGTATTAGAGGAAGAAATGTGGAAGAGCCCCAGCTGATCCACACGGCCGTCCCCTGGTAAATGCCTGGGTCTGGGCAGGGAGGCAGAAGGGACTTTCTCAGTCTGACATTTCCTGACAGACACCAGCTGGGACATGAAGAAACCTGGAACTGAAGTGGGTGAGCCCCAAGTCCCATGTTGGATAAGCCCCAAGCACGCAAATCAGTCCATCACCTGGTGTGATCAAGCATTGCTGATGTGAACAGCGGGTTGCCAGGGGGGCTCGGGCAGGTTGGCCAGTGGTCCTGGGCCATGTTCAGCCAGCTGAAGGCTTTGACAGGTGGTTCCATGTTTCCTCCTGAGAAAAGCCTCTGTCGGTTGTGTTTCACCTGCCCTCTGTGTTTGTGCCCACCAGGAGACTCCCGTGGCTGTGCAGGTCTCCTTCTCTGACGTCGAGCGCTTGCGCAGCATATGCCCAGGTCTAGAGACGTGGCAGGTGCAGCTCAGTGAGCGTTGAGGACAGCGGGCATGGGGCAAGCAGGTGGTTCCCAGCAAGCTTCCACTCCCCAAACCCAGCTCCTTCCACCCCTGTCCCAGGCGGTCTCTTGGGAAAGCCATGGTGAGAGACTTGCTGCCCACAGCAGCAGAGCTCTGTGCATTAGTGCCTTCTCTCCTTGGCACAGTGCTGTTCACATGAGAGAGGGCTTCCTAAGCCCTGCTCTCACCTCTGGAAAAGGAGGGACCCCACAGGACTGTGACTTGATCCGTCACTCGAGCAAGAAAGTCAAAGAGAAGCGGGAAATCAGCCCTCCCGAAACACCTCCTGGTACCAGAGGTAACCGAGCTGCTGAGGGCCCCTGGTCTGCTCTAGCAGGTTCCCTAACAGCACTCCCACAGATCCAGAATGGAACCTGAGAGATGCTCCAGCAGAGGTTCCCTAACAGAGCTCTCCCAGATCCAGAGGGGAACCTGAAAGATGCAGAGATATTGTGAAACTTCATTTGAAGCCAGTGTGGAGGAGGCCATCTCCCACCATGTCTGGGGAGGTGTCTGTGCCCTGCAGAAGCCGCACGGCCTGGAGGGCAATGTCCAGCAGCACAAAGCACTGCAGATGCAAGAGCCAGAGGCTGCACACGCTGTGTTTTGCAAGGAGCAGCCCCTGCCGCGGATGCTGACTGGTCCTGCTCTACCAACATTTGTTAGGTGGGTGCTCCAAGTGTTTGTTTCTCGCCTGGATTGTTTAGGGTTTTGTATCAGGAAGGAAAGAAACGGAAGCTCTCTGCCTGGTATGTGATGGTCACAGAGATCCCAGTCTGCCAGGAGCTCTGGAAACCTTCCTGTGCTGCCTGATCCCAGGCCCAGAGTCTGCTCCTCAGCTCTCATCCAGCTCCTCAGACCCGAGAGTTTGCAGTGCAATGTTCTCTAGGCCTGTGTTTCACTGAGACACCCCAGCTCTTGAGCTGTTTGTGTGCTCGGAGGTGGGGAGGTGTGAGCGTGCTGCTGCACAGCTGCATGGCTCAGCCACGGTGTTTTTCCAGCACCTGAGGGCCAACCCTTTGGGAAAGTCCCAGCACTGCTCAGCAAACCCAGCTCCGTGACGGGGCATCCTTTGCAGACGGGTCACATCACTCCTGCTGCTGCACTGCTACCCCTGAAAAGCTCCTGAGCTGCTGGCCCTGCGGTGCTTGTTCATGTACTCCTGCACAGACAGTGAAGAGGAACTAAAGAAGAACCTTTTAAGATGAAGACAGCATAGACTAGAGGGTGCTAAAGGCTCAGATGCTCCTAGAGCCAGGAGTCTCCTATAGCTAAGGAAGATGAAATTTTCAGAGATCACAGTATCATCCAAGTTGGAAAAGACCCCCAGGATCATCAAGTCCAACCATCAACCCCACTCTACAAAGACATCCCTAAACCAAATCCCCCAACACTACATCTAAGTGACTTCTAAACTCAACCAGGGATGGGGACTCAACCCCGATCCTGGGCAGCCCAGCCCAGGGCCTGACCACTCTCTCCGGGAAGAATTTCTTCCTGATGGCCAGTCTGACCCTCCCCTGTTGGAGCTTGAAGCCCTTCCCTCTGCTTCTGTGGCTACTGACCTGTGAGAAGAGCCCAGCACCAACATCTCTGCTGTGTCCTTTCACATAGTTGTAGAGAGCCATGAAGTCTCCCCTCAGCCTCCTCTTCCTCAAACTAAACAGCCCCAACTTTGCCCATCTCTCCCCATCAGACTCATTCTCCAGGCCCTTCCCCAGCTTCGTTGTCCTCTTCTGCACGTGCTCCAGCCCCTCGATGTCTCCCTTGTGCTGAGGTGCCCCAGTCCTCAAGGTGCAGCCTCCCCCGTTCTGAGTACAGGGGGACAATCAGCTACTTGCTCCTGCTGGACACAGTTTCTGATCCAGGCCAGGATGCCATTGGCCTTCTTGGCCACCTGGGCACCCTGCAAATGTTGGAGACACTGGTCTTTCCCCCATGTCTGGACTGCTCTGGTCTGGAGGACCTGAGCCCGAGCCCTGAGTTGATTGGGAGCACTGGAGCCAGAGGTAGGAGCTGGCTGGCTGACACAGTCACCAGTGGGGTTTTCATGCCGCAGTGGAAATCATGTGGCCTCTGTCAAAGCAAGGTCTGAACACGTTCTCACTGACATCCAGCACCCAGGACAGAAAAGGTAACAGAAAAGCCCAGACACTTGGTAGGACCTGAGGGAGAGGGCAGGTTGACGACTCTCCCGTTTCCTTTTGTTCTGACCCAGCTTTTCAGCTGAGTGCTCAAGGACTGTCAAATCCATTCAAAAGCCTTTCTTCTCCAGCTGCTCTGAAGCTGCTTATTAGCAGCGATTACGCACTTGCCACTTGTACCTTGAATAATGACGAGTAATTGGCGACTGTCCACAGCAAAGCAAACGCAATTGCTGTTGCATTGTTACTCCTGTCTTACAGCTCCAGTTGAAGCCCTTTTCATGGGGGCCATCCACCCACTCGGCAGCAACGAGCAGACGCTGGCCAGACTGTGCTAATGGCAGGCTGACTCTGGGAGCAGCCTGCTCGCATGCACCGCTCACTCCTTGTCGACCAACGGCAGGTCGTGCTCTGATCCCCTGGAAACGGTGCGGGGGTGTAACTGGAAGGCTGGCCCGTCCCAGTTCCTGCCCCCTGAATGGTGATTTGACTTCAGAAGGCAGAGGAATTTAAACCTGGGTTCTACCTCCTATTTTAACTGTGAAATCCCAGAATCACAGAACATGAGGAGGGACCTCAAAAGATCTTCTAGTCCAACCCCCTGGCACAGCAGGTTCCCCCAGATCCAGCCATTAGGGATGGGAAGGGACCTCGAAAGATCACCCAGCCCAATCCCCCTGCCACAGCAGGATCCCCTAGGTTCAGTTGCACAGGATCATGATCATGAGGGTTGGAAACTTCTCCAGAGAAGGAGACTCCACAACCCTCTAGGCAGCCCCTGCCAGGGCTCTGCCACCCCCACTGGGAGGAAGGTCCTTCTCACACTGATGTGGAACCTGCGCTGTTCCAGCTGACACCTGCTGCCCCTTGTCCTGTCATTGGGTGCCCCTGAGCAGAGCCTAGCTCCATCCTCCTGACACCCGCCCTTCACATATTTAGGTGCCAGCAATGCGTGTGTCCCGGGCAAAGAGAGCCTCCACACAGCTGCTGCCAAGGAGTGAGAGAGCTCCACTGCAGTGCTGACACGAAGGGGGCTGCTGCAGAAGACTGTGAGGCTCAGAAGTGACTAACTCAAGCCCTGGCCCAACGTTACCTCCAGTAACATCGAGTGGTCTTTTAAGGTGTCTCTCAAGTGTGAGAGAGGGCAAGAGCCCCGCCAGGCACATTGAGCAGTGCAGGCAGCTCGAGGGCTCTGGAATGAATATTTCAGAGGCTCGGCTGTACCTTTTGTGTCTTGAAACCTGATGGTAGCAAAGGGGTTCTTCCAGCCCATACGTTACAGAGCCTCGGGAGCGAGCATGTGTATCTGTTGGTGCTGTCAGCTCTTCTGCCTGCAGGGCATCGAGACCCCCAGGAACTGAAAATCCGTCTGACATTTCAAAGTGAGACAGAGCAGGAGAGGTACTGGATGCCTTTAACGCCTCCAGGCTGCAAAGGCTCTGCAGAGACAGGTAGGCAGCTGGAATTTTGCCCAAAAAAACAAGCAAAAAAGTATCTTTTTTTCCCATGGTGAAGCCACTTCTGCTCCCAAAATGTTCTCCAAGAGGTAAAAAGGCGCCAGCCAGACACTCACCTGATGACACAGAGAACCCAGGACCGGCAGTTCTGTCAGCTGTCCATCGGATGGGAGGCGGTCGGTGAGGAGCACTGCCCAGAGCAAATGGTGTCAGCGTCGGTCACAGCCCCAGTGTCACGGGAACCCTGAAGTGCAGGAAGAGTCACCTCACAGCTACGAGTCCCTCCAAAGCAGGGTAATTTGGCTCCAGCGTTGGAATCCTGCCTTTGGGAGCACAGCTGACTCTTGGTTTAGTCTCTGCTGGGGTTTCAGGTCGCAGACTCTCAGACGATTTTGAGGCCCCTGTAGAACACGGACTGCAGCAGCAGGTCAGACCTGCCATGGCGCTGAGACCCCCTGGGAGTGCAGCACTGTTAAATCACCTCAGCTAGTCACTCTCAGCGTGGACTGGTGGGAGGCTGTGTGCTGGCTGGCTGGGTGTGGAAGGTCAGTGTCAGCCAGAGAGCAAAGTGGAGAAGGTGAGAGGCTCCTAGTCAGTCCCTTCCTCTTTTTCCTCCACCGAGCAAGGGGGGTCTACCCAGGGCAAGGGGAAAAGGTGGGAGGAGCAGTAGGGACGCAGGTTCTAGCCTGCCCTCAGTGCTGAAGCCAAGCAAGTGCTAAGGAGCAAGTCGATAACAGCAAAGGGAAGAGTCTCTCTATCCCCAGTCAGGAGGGTTATTGAGGGCCATTGCTGTCCAAGGAAAGGTTGGGTCCAGTCACTGGGGTGAATTAAGTCTTAGTTCTCCAAGGCGTGTGTGCTGGGGTGCTTGGAGAGGCTCCAGCACATGTCTCTTGCTAAACACTTTGCACTTAGAGAGAAAAAGGTGCTGGGCTGGGACTGGGGTGGGAATGCGACTAGGCTGAGCTGCCAGCTTCCCTCTGCTCTGTCATACAGCTGGGGACAGCGTGTGCCAGGCAGGGCAGACACGACAGGATAATGAAATGGCCCTTGCGATGCACAGGAATCTTGCAGTCGTGATGGGAGTGACTTCGGGGCAAAAAGAGAAGGCAGATCATCCTGTAATGATAACAGATGTACAGCATGTCCTCACTGCAGCCCTCAGGCAGACAACTCCATAGAGTAAATATCAGACTTAATTCGACCTCTGCTGAAAGCAGCTGGAGTACTGCCACAGCCTTGAACTGATGCTCTGAGACCCTGGGAAGCAATAAACACCAAATTCAGAGGTAAGAGCCAGTGCCCTGCAAGCACCCTGGTCAGACCACAGACCTCTGCTGCTGCAGAAGGAATTCAATCCTTATCTTCTCTCAGCTCACTCTTCCTCCTAATTGCTAGGGCGATCATGGCTGGTTCCTCGCAAAGTCTCTGGCTGATGTGGTGGAGCTAAAATGCCCAGTTGCTGCTGGACAAACAGACACCCAGGCTGGGAAGAAAACGGTATTGCAGTTATCCTCAGGGTTTACTTGTCTTCACAGGGCTGTAAGCACGGCTGGAGACCACGGTGCGCGCCAGAGCTGGGACAAATGATCCTGGCCAGGCCTGGCCAGCAGCTCCAGAGCTTAGGGAAGGCAACGCACAGACCTCCACTGAGCTCTTGGGCTTAGGATCAGCCTTTCCAAAAGTCCCCTGTTGGAAAGGTACTGACTTCCACACCCGCTGCCCTGGGAATTTATATGAGGAAGAGATCAGACTCTTATCCTTGGCTGCCGGGAAGAGAAACACCAGGAGTTACGGTGGCTCCTGTTAGCAACTTTTGAGAGCAAACAGCAGCAGAGACGAATCTTGATCCTTTTTCACAAGAGCCTGGGCACAGCTCATCTTCACGAGGCACAGGGATGCTGGGGTGGATCAGAAAGGGGTTGGTTAGCAGATCGAGAGAGGTTCTTCTGCCCTCTGACACCATAGCTGGAATCTTGTGTCCAGTTCTGCCCCTCAGTTCCACAAGGACACAGAGCTGCTGGAGAGAGCCCAGCACAGAGCCACAGAGATAATGAAGGGAGGGGAGCATCTCCCTGATGAGGAAAGGCTGAGGGAGCTGGGGCTCTTGAGCTGGGAAAAATGGAGCCTGAGGGGTGACCCCATGGATGTTGATCAATATGTGAAGGGTGGGTGTCAGGAGGCTGGAGCCAGGCTCTGCTCAGGGGCACCCAGTGATGGGACAAGGGGCAGCGGGTGTGAGCTGGAACAGAGGAAGTTTCACATCAGTGTGAGGAGGACCTTCTTCCCCGTGTAGGTGCTAGAGCCCTGGCAGAGGCTGCCCAGGTGGGTTATGGAGTCTTCTTCTCTGGAGATGTTTCAAACCTACCCGGGCATGTTCCTGTGGAACTGGATCTAGGGGATCCTGCTGTGGCAGAGGGGTTGGACTGGATGATCTGCCGAGGTCCCTTCCCATCTCTGATCCCTGTGATTTTCACTGCGTTCACCGAGCACCCTGTCTGCTGATTCTCACACTTCTACAATACGTAATGTGAGAGCAGCCCTTGGCGCTGCTAAACGCTCTGGAGGGACAGGAGTTACGGCTCCTGCGGGGTTCTCTATGCGTGAAGCCTGAGGAGTCCGCGCACCCCTGCGGCGCCGAAACCAGTCAGGAGAGAATCACTGGCCCACAGGGTGGCCTTCCCTGGCCACATGGCCGGGCCCGGACCTACACCTGGGGTGGGGCTGAGCGCCAAGGCGGGGGGACGGACCGCATCCCAGGGCCGGGGCCGACCCCAGTGCCCTGCGTTGCCGGGGGCCGAGAGGGGGTTCGTCAGGCACCGAGACACCGGCAGCTGCGGGCCCCGTCCGGGAGGTGTCTATTTTTGTGAATGGGGGCGTAACCACGCCCCGCGCCCGGAGGGGCGGAGCCGCGCCCGCACGTGCTGCGGGAAGTCGGGACCGGTACCGGAGCAGCCGCCACCGCCCCGTGGGATGCGATCGCCGCGGGTGAGTGATGGGAGGCTGGGGGAGCTGTGGAAGTCCGTAAGGAAATCGAGGGAATGCGGGGGGCTTAGATGTCTCTGGTGGCCCAGAGCCGGCTCCGGGGTGCGGGGTCTCTCTCTGGCCTCCTAGCTTCTGCCCAGCTGTAGGAGCTGCGGGGAGGACTCTGCTCCTGCGCGGAGCTGGACTCCTTCAGCTCCCGGGGACGAGCTGCGCGGAGCAGCTTTCCTCAAGAGAGCAGGAGGACCCTGAAGCCCCGCTCTTCCCCAACACCGAGGGCTGCCACATGCCCTCCAAATCGTGTTTTGCTTGGCACAGAAAGGTCTGGGGGGAGCTCCGCATTGGCAAGTCTGGTTACAGCTCCATCATTTTAAGCTCCTCCAAGTCAAGTTCAGGGAGCCCGTGGACGATGCTCCGAGTCTCACGGTTTAGTGTCGGGTGGTTCTGTGAGGAGCAGGGACTTGGTGACTCTCAGGGGCCCCTTCCAGGTCAATACAGTCTATGATTCTGTGACTTGTTCCATGGAAGGAGCGAGCTCCTCCAAGCTGTGGGTCAGGTCAGGAACCGATCCCACTGACGGCAGGGATTTTGGTCTGGGTGCTTGTGCAGGGACCTGCTGCAGCACAGCTGCTTGGCTCTAGCAGAGTCCCCGAGTGCTTGGCACACTCTGCCATGTGTAGGCTTCCTCCAACCATGCATTTGGCCGCGAAGCAGCCAGAGCCTTTTTCAAGATTTGCTCTTCACCCACCAGGTTGCATTTCCATCCCCTGGCGTTTGAGAAGCCTCCTCTCACAGCTGCCCTGATCTGCTTGATGCTGGTCGGAGCAAGTGGAGGTGCCCAGGTGGACAGTGCTGGGGGAATTGGGGCTGCATCGCAGCCAGTCCCAGCATTCCCAGCAGAGCACAGGCCCTGCGACTCCAGGCAGCCTCTGCAGCTGAGGCTGCCGCTGGGACAGAGCAGTGCGTTGGTTTGTGGTCGGCGGGGCTTTGCCACAGGCCACTGCCTGCTGTGCTATAAGGCACTGCCCCAGGCCGCCCGCGGCTCTGCTGCGTGGGAAAGTGTTGGGGAGCCTTTTAGCGCTCAGAAAGCTCTGCTCGACGATGCCTCACGCCACGGGGACCATAGACCCGTGCACACAGCCTTGGGGCTGCACCGCCAGGCAGGCACCGAGCAAACGAGCCCCCTCTGGGAGAACCCGGCAGGGCTCCTGGAGTGCCCTTCTCCTCGCGTATGTCTCACGGTTGTAAGCACCAGGGTGCAGAGTTAAGGGCCCCTCCTAACAGCAGTAGATCGGTGTGAACTGGAGTAACCCCAAAGGTCCGCACAAGGATGTGGGGCAGGGTGCGGAGGCAGAGGTCTTGGGTGCCTGGTGCTGTGTATCAGTGTGTGTTGTTGCTCTCCTCTGCGAGTCTCACGCCTCTACAGTGAATTCTCGCCCTTTGCAGGAGAGCTGAAGCACTGGAAGCAGAAGACAGCAGCTTCTTTGGAGGAGGAAGCATGAGAGACTGAAGTCAGCTTCTGATGTGATTTCCAGATTTGGGATCGGTTTAGGATGTCTGCTGTGGTTAGATGCAGACAACAGCCACCTCTGCTCTGAGAACAGACCCCCCCATATGGCTCTGCTGTTGCACTTCCACAGAGAAAATCCTGTTGTTTTGAAGGAGATGGCAAAAGCACGGACAATGCATCTGTTTGCTGGAGCTTGGAGGAAAAATAGGCTCAGGTGAGAACAAAGAAGAAAAAGCTGACGTGGGATTGAACCAACTTCAAACCCTGTCAGAGGTTTCCCTGCATTTGCTGCAGGTAGTGACTGGTTCCTCCTTCCAGCCCGCCTGTGGAGCTGTTGCTCTTCTGGATGTGTGAAGGGGTTGAGAGCCTGTGGGCCCCAAAGCAGCTCCTTTCCAACATGTGGGTTGGAACTGCTGCCTCTGCCCCTGGGGAACCCACTGCTCCTTAGGCTCTCTCCAGCATCCTGTGCTGAGGTGGTACTTGTAGAGTAGCATCTTCACTGCTTCCCAGAGAACCAAGGATGCAGAAGCTGCTGGGTCGCTTGCTCTGTCTGCTAGAGATGTGATGCCTGCGGCCTCCAGCTGAGTGAGGGCTCAGGTGAACGCACCATGCCTCGCTTGCCGCTGCAGTCGTACAGGTCATGGATGATGGGGTTTCTTGAGGAGTTCGAACATTATTCTTCCCTGGCCAAGCTCATGTCAACCTACCAAGCAACCAACAGGACTATCTTCAACTGGTCTGACAGCCGCATTGTGGAGTGGGAGAGGTTTGTCGAGCTGGCTAAGTATGAGCCCGAGTCCCAGAAGCCAACCGTGAAAGCTCTCCTGATCGTGGCCTACTCGGTCATCATCATCATGTCTCTCTTTGGGAACATGCTGGTGTGCCACGTCGTGCTGAAGAACAAGAGGATGCACTCAGCCACCAGCCTTTTCATTGTCAACCTGGCAGTGTCAGACATCATGATCACACTGCTCAACACACCCTTCACCCTGGTAAGTGGCCCCAGTGGCCCACTGAGCTCCCCTTCAGCCCGGAGGGGAGTCTCTGCTGTGTGATCCCCTGCTGTTTTCCCCTCAGGTCCGGTTTGTGAACAGCTCATGGGTCTTTGGAAAGGCTATGTGCCACGTCAGCCGCTTTGTGCAGTACTGCTCCCTCCACGTCTCTACACTGACCCTGACGGCCATTGCCCTGGACAGGCACCAGGTAAAGGGCCTCCCTTGCAAGGCTCTGCCCTGGCAGTCAGACTGTGTCTTCCAGCTGCTCAGACTTTAGCAGCTCTTCACCTGGTCATCTAACAAAGAGGGTGTCAGAAAGGGTGAGCTGGGGCCTCCGCACCGCGGATCGGGGCTCAGCTTCGCAGCTTCAGTGGGAACAGGAGACACGTCTGCAAGTGATTCCTACAGAGCACACATGGGTCATCTTTTCTTCTCTGCCTGGTTTTTCAGACTCACAGAACATTAGGGATTGGAAGGCACCTTGAGAGATCATCCAGTCCAGTCCCCCGACACATCAGGATCACCTAGATCCAGTCAAACAGGAACATGCCCAGGAGGGTTTGAAACATCTCCAGAGAAGGAGACTCCACAACCCCCCTGGGCAGCCCCTGCCAGGGCTCTGCCACCCTCACTGGCAAGAAGATCGGTCCTTCTCACATTGATATGGAACCTGCTCTGTTCCAGATCACACCCGCTGCCCCTTGTCCCATCACTGGATGTCCCTAAGCAGAGCCTGGCTCCAGCCTCCTGACACCCACCCTTCACATATTGATCAACGTCCATGGGGTCACCCCTCAGCCTCCTTTTTCCAGCTCCCTCAGCCTTTCCTCATCAGGGAGATGCTCCCCTCCCTTCATCATCTCTGTGGCTCTGCGCTGGCCTCTTTCCAGAAGCTCTGTGTCCTGGAACTAGGGGCCCCAGACCTGGACATGAGATTCCAGCTATGGAATCACCAGGGCAGAGTAGCAGAGCAGAGAGGAAGGAGAACCTCTCTCGGTCTGCTAACCACCCCGTTTCTGATCCACCCCAGGATGCTGTTGGCCACCAGGGCCCACTGCTGGCTCCTGGCCATGCTGCTTGCCATCAAGACCCCCAGGTTCCTTCTCCCTTGGTTGTAATCCACAACTTAAGGAAAATGATCCTTGCCAAACCAAGCAGAGGACATGGGCAGGTGGTTTTGAGCCGCCTGGCAGGTTCAGTGTTTCCCTGGGCACTGTAGCCAGCCAGACAGGTTCCTTGTCACAGCTGTTGTTTCCTTAACAGTGATGAATGGGGCAGAAGGGCCTCTGCTCAGGCACAGGGGAAGAGGCTTTGCTGTCCCACGAGCTGAGTCATGGCCAGGTCTGTGTTGCAGGTTATCCTGAACCCGCTGAAGCAGAGGATGTCGCTAACGAAGGGAGTGCTCAGTATCTCCGTTATCTGGCTGATGGCCACCTGTTTCTCCCTGCCCCATGCCATCTATCAGAAGCTTTTCCAGTACCACTACAGGTACCTGAGCTGGGTCCCCTGGGCGGCAGTGACAGGTCTGTGGGGCTGGGGAAGTGCATTGGGAGGTCGTGGGGGTTTGTGAGGTGATGAAGTCTCTGCCACGGAGGACTGGGCTGTGCTGCTCAGGCAGTGACCATCAGTCCCCTCTCTGCCAGGAACAAACAGAGACCCACCAAGTGTGGGCTGGCTGCCTTTGCCATGGGCTGTTCTGCCCTTCCATTGGGCTGTAAGGTGTGGGCTAGGTTGCCATTGCAGTGGGCTGGGCTGCCTTTGCCAGGGGCTGTAGTGTGTGGGCTACCTTTGCAGGGTACCCAGACGGTACCCAGCCTGTGGCATCGCTGTGACTCCTGGCTGGAGGACGGCCCCTGGCGCCATAAAAACTGATGCCAGTGCTCGTGTTTCACAGCAGCACCGGGCTTGAGGCTGCGAACAGCGCTTCCAACCCGACATTGTCTGGGGAGGAGGGCGAGGAGGCAGTGGCAGGCACCAAAGATGTCCAGTGTAGGTGCTGAGCTTCTATGCAGAGCACAAACCTCACCCTCCAGCACAGCCCCTGCCTCCCCTCAGCAGCCGGGGGGACCCCGCACAGGCTGTTTATTGCTGCTGGCCCCCAGGCAGGTACCCAGACCAGGAGTCATCTGGGTCTTCACAGCTTTGGGCTCTGGGCTTTGACTGAGAGGTGCCCGTGTGGGGAGGGACCGTCTGCAACCACTCCGGCTCCCTGAACATGGTGCCGGGTGACTGCTGTGCTCATGTTGCTGCGCAGCTGCAGCCGGGCTATTACTGGCCACATTGCTTGTGAATGAACAGGCGCTGCTATCACTTTCACAGCACCTGGCTCTGCTCATCCTGCGGCGTGGCCAGAGGAAACCCAGCCCCGGGGAGGCATGGGGCAGCTGGCGGTAGAAGGACTTCCAGGACACACTATTCTCATCCCTGCTCCCCATTGAATAAAAATCACAGCGGTAATAGGACCCAAAATAGCTGCTGCTGGGCTGGGAGCTCCTGTGGAACCCCACGGGGGAGCTCTCTGGGTTCTGGGGGCAGAGCGTGGGCTCCCCCAGCACTCTCTGGCTGCTGTGGAGAGCCGTGGGGCCAAACCCACGGACATTCCAGAATTTACCGTGCACAGCGTCCTGGTGGGTGCTGCATTCAACCAGCCTCTTCCCTGAAATAGCAGAGAGTCCAAGTGTGATGAAGGGGCTGGAACGTCTGCCTTGCACAGAAAGACTGAGACGTCTGAGGGTATTTAGCCTGGAGAGGAGAATACTGAGAGGGGATCCTTTCCCTGATGAGAGAAGGCTGAGTGAGCTGGGAAAGAAGGAGCCTGAGGGGTGACCCCATGAATATTGGTCAATATGGAAAAGGTGGGTGTCAGGAGGATGGAGCCAGGCTCTGCTCAGGGGCACCCAGTGACAGGACAAGGGGCTGCAGGTGTCAGCTGGAACAGAGGTGGTTCCACATCTTCATGTAGGGGCTGATGGAGCCTGGAAGGTGCTGACTCTTGACTGCCTCTCTGCTGCCTCTCTGCTGCAGCAGTGAGCCGGACCCAGGGCAGGAAAAGGTCAGGAGCAGGGCTCAGGAGGGATGGTTTTCCCTTTTGTGTCAGCTTCTCTCTTGGGCAGCATCTGCAGGGTCCTCCACGGTCACACTTGCTGGAGCTCTGCACCTGCACCCATTGTCACCGCCCCCCAGCAGCACCACTCGCAGCAGTCTGTGTGCCAGCATCCTTCTGTTTGTGGCACAAAAGATGGCTCCAGGGGCTGCAAACATGGTATTAAAGATATGAATCGTTATCACAGAGGGTGGTGCTTCTTGGTGGGACTAGAGATTGCTGAGTACAGCAGTGGATGAGGGCAGGAGGGAGAAGGGCAGGAAAGAATGAGACAGAAAAAGAGTGGGGAAAAGGGAAGAAGAGGAGAAAAGCTCTGCCGGAAACAACCGCGTGAGTTGCCCCTTCTACCTGGGTTCCATTGCCGCCAGGCACCTGCTGCGGGGTCAGCAGAGGACTCGTGGGCTCTGTGGAGGTGACCTGAACACGGCAGCCAGAAACCAGCGGCAGAGCCTGGATCTGCTGGGTCGAACCGGACAGGGCCCTTAAGTGCTGCTGGAACCACCAGTCACATGGAGCTGAACCCCAGTGTTCTGCTAGTTCACTGCCAGAAGGAGACGGTCAGGCTGAGGTTACGCTCAGGGGAGGGGACCAGCACCATGCACATGGGAAGGGGCAGGTGCAGCCAGCTTGGTGCTGCTCTCTCTGTCATCCCTGCTGTAGGAAGAGGCTGTCAGAGGAGCGTCTGCCCTGCACATGGGGATGTGATGGACTCAGTCAGGTAGAATAAGCTGCAGCTCCTGACCAGAAACTGCAGTGTGTCTCTCTCAGACTCTCTTGGATCAGGCAGCACAGCCGCTGTGGGGAAGGAGGGAGCAGCACAGTGTCTCGGAACATCAGGGATAGAAAGGGACCTCGAAAGACCATCCAGTCCCATTCCCCTGCCACAGCAAGATCCCCTAGATCCAGTCTGTAGTGATGGGAAGGGACCACAAAAGATCATCCGGCCCAATCCCCCTGCCACGGCAGGATCCCCTAGATCCAGTCATACAGGAACGTGGCCAAGTGCGTTTGAAACGTCTCCAGAGAGGGAGACTCCACAGCCCAGAGGAGTCAGGTGAGACAGGCACAGAGAACCACCCGGGAAGACCTGGGAAGCAGGTTTGGCTGAGCTTTGTCTTGGGGAGCTGAGCAGTGCCTGGCCCCCCTCTGTCTGTACCTCAGAGGAGGGGGTGTGGGTGCTGTGAGGACCTTGCTGTGTGTTGCTCAGTTGGCAGCAGCTGTTGGGCTGCCACAGGCACCTGCTGTTCACGTGTTTGTTTGCTTTGCCAGGGAAGCCACTGTGCGGAGCTTGTGCCTCCCTGACTTCCCTGAGCCCGCAGAACTTGTCTGGAAGTATCTGGACCTGTCTACCTTTGTCCTCCTTTACCTCCTGCCTCTGCTGGTCATCACCATCACGTACACACGCCTGGCCAAGAAGCTGTGGCTCCGCAATGCCATCGGAGATGTCACCACGCAGCAGTACATCACCCACCACAAGAACAAGAAGAAGAGCATCAAGATGCTGATGCTGGTGGTGGTGGTCTTTGCTGTCTGCTTGTTCCCTCTCAACTGCTACGTGGTGCTCATCTCCAGCCTTGGCATCAAGACAAAGAACTCGCTCTACTTTGCCCTGCACTGGTTTGCCATGAGCAGCACCTGCTACAACCCCTTCATCTACTGCTGGCTGAACGAAAGCTTCCGCTCGGAGCTCAAGTCCCTGCTCTGCATCTGCCAGAAGGCGCCTCGGGCTCCAGCCGATGTGCTGCCACTCGCCGTCTCATCCTGCCGCGAGGCCTGGATGGCGCCGGCCAGGCTCCGCAAGGGACCCACCTTGCAGAATGCTTGCTCTGCCAGCCACATCCAGGCGGCCAACACGGACCTGTGAGCTGAAGGCTCAGGTGAGTTGGCTGGGCTCGGGGGTGCAGCAGAGTTGGAGCTGCTGGCTGTGATGCCACAGCAGCTCTGCTCGGTGCAGCGTCCTCTCTGTGAGCCCGCTGCCAGTGCAAGGTGAAGGAACAGTGCAGGGCACAGGCAGGGTCCTTTGGTTTCAGGGGTTTCCCCTCTGATTGCTAGCAGAGCACGTGGGACCCCAGGGCTCTGCTGTGGGCTGTCCTGAGCCAGTGGTCTGTCTCGTGGGTGGTGAGGTGAGGACTGTAAGGCAACAGAAACATTCCCATTCCAAGGTGTTCCGGTGAAGGCCTTGGATTTCCAGGCCAACTTCATCCATCTTCCTGACACCCGCCCTTTCCATATTGTTCAACACTCATGGGGTCACCCCTCAGGCTCCTTTTCCCAGCTCACTCAGCCTTTCCTCAGCAGGGACATGCTCCCCTACCTCCATCATCCCTGTGGCTCTGTGCTGGGCTCCACAAGCTGGGCAGCAGCTTGTGCCTCAGATGGGAAAGCTGCTCCCTGGAGTGTTTATTGTTTGGTTTACTAGAAGTTTACTAAAGCAGGAAATAAAGCTGGGCTCACACTAAACAAAAGGCCCCCAAGTGCTTCCTCAGGGCTGCAGTGGTCACTGAAGGACAAAACCGTCCTATGTGTTTTCTGATGGCTGCAATGGAGTTTGGTTTGAACAGGAGAATTGGCTGGGGCTGGGAGGGGAGGCTCTGATTGCAGCCCTGGGAAGCTCAGAGGTTGCTCTATCTGGGGAGGCAGGGGAACAAGGGATGGGACTCACAGCAGAGGGTTAGATGCAAGGGCAAAGAGGGGAAGGACACACGACAGGGAGGGGAGATGCTGGAGGCACAAAGAAACCAGAGGTGCTCTGTGAGTCCTCAAGCACTGGGAAGCAGGAGCTAGAAGCATCTTCTGGCCTGGCCAGCAAGGTCCCTGTGCCCATCTCCCTGTCCCTCTGACAAATGGCACTAAGTCCAGAGGGGCCAGGCTTCTGTCAGCTTCTTGGCTGAGCTTGAGCGAAGGACTGCTCTCGTGTGGAGAGGACAGACAAAAGATGAGGAAGTCCTTAGGGATTGCTGATCCATCCCCTGTTCAGTGTTGGAGCAGCCTGGGCTGAGCTCCTGCCTGGGTTGCTGTTGAGGACAAGGAGACATGGACTTGCTCCCACCACCTTTTTGGGGTGATGGGGGGATGAGACGGACTGAAAAAGGAAAGCTAAGGACTTGTTCTTGTTTTCCTCCTCCCCGTGTGCAGTGAGAAGGAGCAGGAGAGAGAGGAGGGGACATCCTGTCCTTGCTTCCAGGCCACTTGACCGCACTGAGCCGCAGCCCAGCACCTTGGGTGGGCGCTGCAGCAGCTGCGCAAGGAGATGTCAGCGGAGCATCACAAGCAGCAGTGGAGCTGGGTGAATGGACGTCCCTGAGGTGCTTCCCTTGGACACTGACAGGTGTTTGAAGGTGGGAGCTGGACACAGCCTGGCAGGAAGGACAGGCGCTCTGCTCTCTGTGCAGAGCAGGGTCCGTTTTCAGCTGCAGAAGGTTCTTGTGAGTTTTTCAAGCTGTTAAAGTCTCGAACGAACGAGTATCCTCTCCTGTGTTTGTTAAGAGAAGCCATCATTTGCCTTCCTTGCTGCTCCTCGCTGCTCATGGGCCACATGCAGGCAGCCCGCAAGGGGACGGCTCCTTCACCTCGCTAAAACAGGAGTGAGGGTTCTCTGCGGCAGGGCGGGTGTCAGCACAGGGTCTGCAGCTCCCACTTTGAAGCTGCAGCAGCCTGCTTCCCCTCGGGCATCCCCACCTCACGCTTTGTCCTGGCCAAGCGCTTTCTTTGTTTGCTCTGTCTTATTGCCAGGGGAGGGATCTTTATCTAGGGCATGGCGACTAGTGCTTGCAAAACCAGCATCTCACAGAGCAGCCGCAGGAGGTGGACAATCACATCCTGCACCCTGAACTCTCTTGGCAAGAGCTCGGGGAGCTGTGCATGACCCAGCACCCAGACAGCAGCGCCACTGCAGGCCCGCGCACAGCACCGTGTCCTTGTCCCGTGCCATCGGCTGTGCCGGGAAAACACCACTCTGGCTTCAGAGGCGGGTTTGTCCCTCTGTCTTCTTTCCACATGGCTGCTCTGTCCTGGGCTCCAACGGAATAACCATGGCAACAGCGCAAAAGCTGCTGTCCTCGGGGAGGAACGTGGGGCTGTGGCTCTTGCTGTGCCTCTGGAATGAACTCTAGCCCTGTGCGGGCACCTTCTCAGCAGAGGGCCAAGCCACAGGTGCGCATGAGTGGGGGTTACTGACCGTTCCCTGAGGCGTTTGCCTGGGAATGTGGGCACGGACCAGCTGCAGGTTTCCCGGGCAGCAGCAAGTGAACGCTGGAGCTGCAGCTACCCCTCGTCCTTCTGGCAGCAGAGCTGTTCTGGGAGCTGTGACAGCCCCAGGCTGGTCTCTCACCCTGGTACTGTGCCCACCTCTAATGGTCGCTAGATTGGAGTTGGGTTTTGTCCATTTTCTGTCTTTAAATGGCTGCGTCATGTTTTTCTGGAGAGTGGTCAGCAGATCAGGAGAGGGTCTCCTGCCCCTCTGCTCTGCCCTGCTGAGAGCGCAGCTGGAATCTCATGCCCAGGTCTGGGCCCCTCAGTCCCACAAGGACACAGAGCTGCTGGAGAGAGCCCAGCACAGAGCCACAGAGATGATGAAGGGAAGGGAGCATCTCCCTGATGAGGAAAGGCTGAGGGAGCTGGGGTTCTTGAGCTGGGAGAAAAGGAGCCTGGGGGGTGACCCCATGGACGTTGATCAATATGTGAAGGGTGGGTGTCAGGAGGCTGGAGCCAGGCTCTGCTCAGGGGCACCCAGTGATGGGACAAGGGGCAGCGGGTGTGAGCTGGAACAGAGGAGGTTCAGCATCAATATGAGATTCCCAGTTCCCAGTGAGGGTGGCAGAGCCCTGGCAGGGGCTGCCCAGGGGGGTTGTGGAGTCTCCTTCTCTGGAGACATTTCAAACCCTCCTGGGCATGTTCCTGTGGAACTGGATCTAGGAGATCCTGCTGTGTCAGGGGGGTTGGGCTGGATGATCTTCTGAGATCCCTTCCCATCCCTAATGCTCTGGGACCCTGTGAATCAGAGAGCTCTTTCCAGAGAAGTGGGGGCTGTTTTCACTCTCCCTTGATCTTCTGCCAGTCTGTGCAGTTGGCTACCTCTTGCTGTGAATAACAGCCTCCTGGTTTTCTCTGGATCTGTCAATCACAGCATCTCTTCCTTGCTGAATTTTTCTCCCCTACAAGGGCAGGACATCAGGGCTGACTGTACTGCATCTCTGTAATGGCTCAGCTATCTGTGCTGGGAGTTATCGATGCCTGAAGCCCTGCATGCTTTGCCTGTTGCCTCAAGGCTCTCATACCTCTGGAGGATGCCCTGACAGGCAGAGCAGTGCTCCCTTGGCAGCGCTGGGTGCGGGATGCCCAACAGAAAGGAAAACCAGAGAACTGGGCTCTGCTCTTTGCTTTGGGCAAAGCCCAGGGACGGAGGGGCAAGTGACTGCATCTCTGCTGAGCTGGATGCAAGAGCTGGAGAGCGGACTCTAAGAAATCCTGCCTCTGCTGAAACGGGCAACTCAGCAGGTCAGTTGCTTGAACACTCAGTGATTTCTCATGAGACACACTGCAGCCTGTGGGAGCGGCGTCCTGGGGCAGCCCCTTGTCCATGATTCATAGGACTGGGGGAGACCTTCCCCTAAAGAGACCTGGAGACACACTGCAGCCTGTGAGAGCAGCGTCCTGGGGCAGCCCCTTGTCCATGATCCGTAGGACTGGGGGAGACCTTCCCCTAAGGAGACCCCCCCCCACTCCCCATGGGGTGTTCTCCTCTCTGTTCCCAGCAAGGCTGCACCAGCACTGCTGTGGTTCTGTGCACAGAGACCTGCCCCTGCTGGGGCAGCAGGCATGGTTTGTTCCCATAGTCCAACAGAGTGGTAGCTCCAAGGCCAGAGGCAAAGCCCCTGGGGTGTTCTATGCCATCTAGAGAGCCCTCATCCTGCTCTGGCACTGCAGACCGAGCTGTTACCCTGTGCTTTGGGCAACTGCAGCACTGCTGCCCAGGCAGGCAGAGGGCTGGTCTCTGTGCTGGTCTCCATGCTGGGCAGGCAGAGCCCCAGGAGACAAGTCCGTGGGGGTGAACTTGGAGGTGGATTGTAAAACACTGACTAACCAGAAGGGCTCCAACGGAGCTGTTTGAGCCCACGCGAAGGAGAGATCCAAGGAACGTGTCGGAGTGATGAACAGCCCGGATTTGTTGCGGTTAGCTCATGCCAGATGCATCCAACTGCCTTCAGCGAAGCTGCTGATGAGAACGATAGCGGAGCGCAGGGGATACCTGGATTCCAGAGGCAAATCCCCTTATATAGCCCCAGCACACAACGAACAAAGGCCAACTCAATTAAGGAGCAGCGGGCGGGAAAATCCCACAATGAGTCAGAAAATCAGCTCAGGAAGGAGAAACAGAGCACAGTTATCATCAGTCAGCTTCTCGAATGGAAAGCAGCACCGAGGGGCTGCCCGAGGCCTGCTGACGTGGGGATGTCTGCAGCGAGGTCCAGCCGAGCCCTGGGAAGGGGTGGCCTCTGGGGGTTGGTCCCAGACACTGTCACCTGCACTGAGATGTGACTCTGCACATGGGGGAACTGCCAAACCGGGGGGCGAAGAGGGAGGAGGAGGCTCGACCCTGGCCCAGGAGATTTGGGTGCCAAGGGCACACCCAGCATTAACGCTTGGGAGGTGATGAGCAGACACCTCTGCCGTGGGCAGCAAAGAAGAGCTTCTCTCCCCCTCAAGTCAGGGCAGAGGGCTCTCCCTGCTCTCCGAGCCAGGAGTGAACACGCCTGTTCCCCTGGAGCGACCGCCTCTGTGCTGCGGTGGGGAGAAAAATGTTTCTGATCTCCCGGAGGCTGGATGGAGCCCAGGCAGGAGCCCCGGCAGTGTCGGGGCAGATTTACCAGGCCAAGCACAGTGCTGCCAGCAGCTCCTAGCTTACAGATTCCAGGCTCTTCCCAAAGACCAGTGAACCCTTCCCAAATGCCAGCCTGTGTTCCCATCCTGCTCCCCAAGCCTGCTGCCCAGCTCTCCCAGTGATGGCTGCACTGGGGTCCCATCCCAATGAGCTTCCTGTGCTGAGCAGGGCTGGTGGAGGCTGCCCCATGGCCAGGATGCGCTGGTGATGCTGCACTCCGGTCATCTGTTCTGGATGAGGGCCAACTGATGTCCTTTGGGGTCCCTGGCTGAGGGTGCAGGTGCAGGAGTGGATCCCTGCTGGTGCCGGCAGTGCCTGAGCGGTGCCCTGTGCTCTGCAGAGCAGCAGTCACTAGTGACTGGAAGGCAGCGAGACTACAGCAGGGAGCCTGCCAGTGGCTGTGCCCAGTGCCCTGGGCAGCAGCCAACCCATCTTTACGATGTCACAGGAAGTCTCCGCAGGCAGCAGCACAAGAGCAGCTCTTGCCCTGCCCCGCACCCTTCCGTCCCCTTTAGGCCCAGCAGCAAGGGCTGCACTCATGCCTTTGGTGCTTCCCTGTGCCATGAGCCCCACTGGCTAGCCCTGCTCAGCAGTCTCACACCACCCAGGACAGTGCCCTCTGCACACAGATGCTGGTGAACGGCTGCTGTTGCTCCTCAGGAATGAGAGGTAAAACCCCTCAAACCCCAGAGGCTGAGCCCTGCAGAAACCTCTTGTCTGGTTTGACAGCGCAACAGGCCTCCCCTCAACGAGACTCAACCATGGTGGGGCTCGGGTTTGTTTCTCTACCTGGTGAGAGCAGACAAATCGCTTTGTAACCTCAGACTGATGGACCAGCCAGTCTGTCTGGGGGAGACGAAACAGACTGCTTCGTGGGACAGACAGCAACTGTCCCCCCATGAGGGACAACTGGCCCCCCCATCAGGGACAACTGTCTTCTCAACAAGGGACAACTCCAGGGAGTGTCTTCATTCACGGGGGTTCTTCTGGTTGCCCCGCAGTCAGCAAGTGTCCAAATCGATGGCCAAAACCTGTTGGAGCTTCCTTCTCCTTCCCCTGCCCCATTTGATCTTTCACTGGTGGAGCAGGTCAGTCCAGCAGAGCTCAGGATTGAGGGGAGGTCCTGCACCCACGCAGCTGTCACGATGCAGTGGCCACCGAGCTTAGTCAGCAAGGAGCTGCAGCAGCCTGGAGGGCTCTGGGCTGTGGCAGCTCTCAACGGTATCACTCCTTGCTCGAACCTTCCATGTGTCTATTCTCACAGGTCAGTAGTGACAGAGGCAGAGGGAAAAGCTTTCAGCTCCAACAGGGGAGGGTTAGACTGGCCATCAGAAAGAAATTCTTCCTGGAGAGAGTGGTCAGGCCCTGGACTGGGCTGCCCAGGATGGGGGTTGAGTGCCCATCCCTGGATGTGTTTAAAAGTTGCTGAGATGTGGTGTTGGGGGATTTGGTTTAGGGTGACCTTGTAGAGGAGGAGTGATTGCTGGACTCGATGATCCTGGGGGTCTTTCCCAACCCGAATGATTCTCTCCCCACAGCCTGGAAAGGAAACTTGTAGTTTTGCCCAGCTCGGTGTGGCCCAGGTTCCCATGTGCAGAGCACTGCCTTCCCAAAGCTGTCCTTCAGCCTGGATGTTTAACAGAACAGCTCCCTTTTCTCCCCCAACCCTGAATTAGCTGCGCCAGTGGCTCTCGCTTGGGAACAGTCAATAGCACTGACAGCTCCCTGCGTGGAGATGGCTGGAGCCACAGCTCCCCATGAGAGCCCCAGCGCACCGTCCCCTCCCCGTGTTTACACCTCTGTCCCTGGGTCTGCAGAATTTTTTCCACTTTATTAAGACTGAAGGGCAATTTGAACAAAGTGGAAGCTCAGTCTCATTGAACAGAAGGTCACCATGTGGCTGACTGAAAAGAGCGGTGCTCACTTGCGTTCCCTGGCCTTCCATGAGCACAGCACGAGTGCCCGGCTGTCCTTCTCAGCTCGAGGGGCTGCACTGTGCACAGATGTGGGACCCCTCTGTGCCTTATTCAGTTTGAGAAAGAGGAGGCTGAGGGGAGCCCTCATCGCTCTCTACAGCCACCTGAAAGGACACTGCAGAGGTGCTGGTGCTGATCCATTTTCACAGGTCATTAGTGACAGAAGCAGAGGGAAGGGCTTCAAGCTCCAATAGGGGAGGGTCAGACTGGCCATCAGGAAGAAATTCTTCCTGGAGAGAGTGGTCAGGCCCTGGACTGGGCTGCCCAGGGTGGGGGTTGAGTGCCCATCCCTGGATGTGTTTAAAAGTTGCTGAAATGTGGAGTTGGGGGATCTGGTTTAGCGGTGACCTTGTAGAGCAGGATTGATAGTTGGACTCGCTGATCCCAGGGGTCTTTTCCAGCCTGAATGATTCTGTGGTTCTGCAAGTCCCCAGTGCTCTGGTGGGGCAGGTCTGCTGGGCAGGTGCAGGACAGCCACGCTGTTGAGCGCCCTAAGTTCCATGTGAGCTTGGGGGGCATCAGCTTCAACGTGAGCGCAGCCTGTTTTTCCCTCTCAGATGAGAGTAAGGTGGAGGAACAGGAGAACCTCGCCTGAGGACGAAGCCAGCTCGGGTGTGCAAGCCCTTCCAGAGGCAGTTCCTGTGCTGGGTCCTTCAGCTCTGCCCAGGCATCTCAGCCAAGCATCTCTCTGCCCCCTCAGGGTGCTGCTGGGCTGCCCTGAGTCTCCACCTGCCCAGCAGCCAGTCTCCGGCTCATGACCCCATTTAATGGGGTGGCTAGGTGGACCCATGATGTTCGCCAGGGAATTAGCAGCCGAGTCTCACTTTAATCCATGGTGCAGCCCTGAAGACCAGCCCTTGTGGCTTAGACAAGTGGCAGGAGACAGCCAAGGGAGGCTGGTGACCCCAGGGAAAAGGACTGGCTGTGCTCTTTGCCCCAAACTCAACCACACCAAAGCCCAGCTGGCTCCCATGTGCTGGCCACAGCCTCTGGGTCTGACCTGGGACCGGTAGAGAGCTGCCTTGGGAAGAAGACAGACACTCCAGCCCTGGAACAGGCTTCAAAGGGCTTTCCCTGTTCTGTGGCCAGCACCATGGCCCCATGAGCAGTGTAGTCCCATGCTTCGGGGTGAGGAAGCCCAAGGACCAGGCAGCTGTCCATGGTTTCTAATCTCCATTTTCCTGGAAAAACAGCAACAAAAACTGCTTAGGAAACATTACGGGTTTCCAGCAGTGCAGCTGCCTGCCCCTGTGCCCCTTACCATGGCACAGGGCTCTTATGGGTTTCCAGTGGCCCAGCTGCCTATTCCCTTGCCCCTTCACATGGCATAGGGCTCACCAAGAGCATCTCTGAGCTCTGGCACAGCAGCAAGTGAGCAGAACGAGACACAAAGCGCAGGCTGTGCAGCTCAAAGCAGGGGAGGCAGAGGGACGGGTGCTTTGTACTGAGGTGTCATTCACAGGGGTCATTGTGCAGGCAGCTGGACTCGAACAGAGACCCCTTCATCCGAGCGGCAGCTGAGGAGCCCGGCTCGCTTTGCAGAGGCAGAGGCAGCGCTGATAGGGTTTAGCTCTGCTGGTCTCCCACCAGGTGTGTAAGCAATAGAGTGGTCACCCCACTTCAGGTGAGTCCAGGTCCTGCTTGTATGAGATGCTGAGATCTTCTTGGAGCTCCTCTCCCTGGGGAGGGAGGGAGTGTGGACAGAGGGTTGTCCCGTCTCCTGTACCAGCGGGAGTGGTGCAGGTGACGGAGCCCTGGCAGGGGCTGCCCAGGGGGTTGTGGAGTCTCCTTCTCTGGACACATTTCAAACCTGCCTGGACACGTTCCTGTGTGACTGGATCTAGGGGATCGTGCTGTGGCAGGGAGACTGGTGTGGGTGGTCTTTCGAGGTCCCTTCCAATCCCTGACTGGATCTAGGGGATCCTGCTGTGGCAGGGTGATGGGACTGGGTGATTATTTGAGGTCCCTTCTCATCCCTAATGTTCTGTGATGTCATGAAGGGAAACTCCTGCAGCCGTTGCTGCAGAGTCCATCACATTTCCAAGCTGTAGGAGGCAGGAGGTGACGGGAATGGTTCCTGTTGCTGTTGGGTTGAGTTGGGCTGTTTGTTTACAACCCAGTCCCTTCTCAGAGTAGCATAGAGGAGGCTGTCAGGGGGAGTTTGTGGCGGTGTTGGACAGGTTGCAGAAACACTGCTCACCCTACTGCTGGGATCCTGTCCCCTGGTGGAGCTGCCCTCAGAGCCAAAGCCAGGCCATTATGCAGGCTACGGGACCCAGCCGGCACTGTAACTGCTGCAGAGCCACGCTGGCCGGGCTCACAGAGCGTCGTGCAGCACCAGGACGCGGGCAGTTCCACTAGGCAGGAGTGTGTGTGTGACCGGCAGCAATTGCCCCCGGAACCAGGCCACCACTGCGGTCAGTGCTTTCTGCCCAGCTGCGGTGTCAAGCTGCTGCTGCTGCCCACATGATGAATTGGGTTCCCTTGCTGAGCGGTGGCTGCTTTGGCAGCAGAGGCTGGTGTTGCTCCCAGTTTAGTTCCAGTGGAGAGGGTTTGCTCTCGTTAGCATCCACCTACCTCTCAGAACGCTGCCCCTATCACCCCTCCATCCACACAGCTGGCGCAGCATGAGGGGAGGTGGATGGGGACCCTCTTGCTGACCTGGGTGGGAATCAAGTGACGGAGACCATCCTGGGGGACCGAGCTGTTGTTCACTTGCCCAGAGAAGCTTCTCAACTGCCTCTTGGAAACCACATCCGGATGGTCCCTGTGAGTCAGCCCCCAGGGCTGCAAGGGGGCCTGCAGAGAGAAGAGAAAGCGGGGCCAGTCTTCCGGCCAACATGAGCCGTGATGCGTTGCCAACCCCCTGTTTTCATCCCCTGCTGCCGCCCTCGTGCCCTGCAGAGAACATGGCGGGGAACCTGTGCAGGGGGGGAGCCCGTCGGAGCACAGGATGGGGAAATCAGCAACCAGCCCGAGTCACCCGTGGGGAGGGAGAGCAAAGGCAGCAACAAGCCTGGGACTGGAAATGCAGTCCTCTTGTGGATTGTGTCTCCCTGTCTAGCAGCTGTGCCCTGGCCCATGCAGAGGACCCAGGAGCCCCTGGGTGCAGGGGGATGTCAGTGGCCCAGTGCTGGCAGCACAGAGTGCAGAGCTGTGGGGCTGCACCAGATAGAATGAGCAGAGGAGGTTTGTTGCTGCCCCGAGTGTGGCTGGTGCCCAGGAGTGGGCGATGCCTGCGTGAGGCACCGCAGCAGAACCAGGATTTGAGCAGTGCACAGCCCTGGCTCTCCCATTGGGGAATCTGACTACCAGGTTTCTCCTTGAGATCACACCTGCAAATCCTTCTCTCCTCGGGGTTCTGCTCTTTCCAGCTTCTGACAGACTTGCATGGAGGGGCTGAGTAGAGCGGCAGCCTCCACCACAGACAGGCACTGCATCCCTTCTCCCACTCCTCACCTACAGGGCAGCAGCCCCCCAGGACTGCTGCGTGTGTGGATGGGGCGATGCTCAGGGCACAGCCCTGGCTCTGCTTCCCCTGCCCCTGGGGTCTGTGTGGCTGGGGACAGCCCCGCAGGCTGGGGCACCAGACTTGGGAGCAGCAGCAGATGCCAACACAGGCAGATCCAGCAGCACCTTCCTCTTCTCCGTGGCTGTGCCACCCTGCACCTGTGTCTGAGGCACAGGATTCCCTTAATGGTGACGCTCCGGGTCTAGTGGGAGGTGGCACCTACCTCCATTTCACCCCGCCAGGTTGTTCATTTCAGGGAAGCAGGTGGTGCTGGCTTGGTTTGAGGTGCCTTCTCCTCACGGAGGGTGGCCAGGCAGCAATGTGCCCACCCGAGCTGAGCCCTGTGCCGCTGCAAAAGATGCCCTGGGCCATCACAGCTGTTGGGGCGCCGTAGTGAGGTGGTGCCAGGTCCAGTCCCTGCCAGCTGACCTGTCCACAGATGCCTGCTCTGGATCGCGGTGCTGAGAGCAGGAATCCTGAGCGCTCTGGGAGGAGCAGGGTCTGCCCGGCTCCCTGTGCACCAGCCAAACCCCACGTGAGAGCAGACAGCACGAAGGCTTGGGGAGAGGAGTGGGGTGGGTGCCAACCTCTGGTTCACAGGAGCTTCTATTTGGGGAGTGAGCGGCTGCTTTGCATGGGAGTGGTCACCCCAGGGGCTTCTCTGCGTTAGACCCTCGAGGTGGGGCCGAACCCACCCACCGCTCCCCTATCCAGACAGCTGAGAATGCAGAGCCCTGGCAGGGGCAGAGCAGGAGTCACAGGCCGACAAGGCAAGGGGCTCCAAGGTCCTGCCCCAGAGCATGCAGGGGCTGCTCTCCCAGCTGAGGAGCTGTGCCCCATCCCTGTGCTACAGAGCTACAAGGACTTTCACCCATCCAGGTCTAAACCAACTACTGCCCTGAGCGCTCTGAAGAAGCCTCAAGAACAGGAGCTTTATGGGGTCTCTGCCTCCTCCCTGTCCCCATCCCTGTGATGAATTTACAGGGTCTCTGCCTCCTCCCTGTGATGAGCCTCCCCAGGATTTGCCCCTTCTGAGGAAGATTAAAGCTGTGCAGCGGACGCCCCTCAGCCAGGGCAGGCACCTCCAGCTGGGGCCAGGGCTGCTCCTCTCCAGCAGCGCCTGTTCCTGCCCCATTCCCACACCAGTGTCGGGAGGGCTGGCAACTGTGCTAAACTAGACAGCCGGACCCCTGGGCAGGAATGAAAAGGAATCGAAACCCACCAGGCATCTCCACGTCTGATCGTGACATTTATTGAACTACAAACACAGCACCTGAGAGCAGCAGGTCTTGGAGTACTCCCTGCCTGGCTACCAAACTGGGCAGGAGCTCCTGCTGCTGATTTCTTTGAGCAGAGACATCACCCCACACTCCAACAGGAGCCCAAACCCAACAGGATCCACTTGGGGATCGCAACGTCAGTGACACAGAGTTTACAGAAACATAAATAACCTGCTTGTAACTGCAATGGGAACTAACAGCCACCATGGAAACCCCCCTGAGGTAGCCTATGGCTAGAGAACCGCAAGTCCATGACCATCGTTTCCTAAGAAGCACCGAGCCCGTGCGAAGAAAGCCAAAATGATCGGGGAGAAGCCCCCGGGGTGTGCCAACTTAGCTGGGAAGGGTGCCCAGAGTTCTCCTTGGTGTCACTTGCCTGCAGGGCACCCCCAGGGCACTACCAAGCCCCTGTTCAGGAGCCCCATGCGAGGTGAAGGGGGACCACGATGGGACGGATGCGGGCGCCTGGTTCAGCTCTGTGCTGAGAGCTTTCCAGAACATGGCTGGGGCTAACCTTCTTGCACAACCTCCTCTGCAGGTCAGGCTGCCAGGCCAAGCTGGTGTCAACAGCACTTGCTTGGGCAAGAGCAGCCCCACTGCACAGGACCCTTTCTAGCGGCTAGCCCCAGCACAGCCGGCCAGCATGGAACCAGTCCAGCTCTTCCAGCTGTTCCAGCTCCGCCACCAGCAGCAACCTGACGCTGTGGCGTGAGACCCAGCACCGGGGCAGTCTCCCTGGCCTGCACTCCTTGGGCAGGAAACGTCAAGTAGAGGTCCACTGGGTGCCAGCTGAAGTAGAGGTCCACAGGGTCCCAGCTGAAGGACAGGGACAGGCTGCTCCTGTGTCCAATGTCCAAACTGCAGCAGGACACCCCGGTTTCCAGGTCTGGTGGGTCCCCGTCTCCTGGGGGTTTGTGGCAAACTGGACAAAGGGGTCCTGAGGTAAGGTAGCTGGGGGGTTGGTTTAAGGCCACCTGTGGAAACTCTGGCTCATGTAAACACAGCAGGTACTGTCACTGCAGCCAGGAGGAGGGTGCCTAACGCAGACACCAGTGAGAGTGGGGAGAAGCCCTGGGTGGGAGCAGGAATGCCCCATCCTGCAACCCTCACACAGGGTTGAGCCTCCCTGGAGCACCAGCTACAGCAGCTTGAGGCCCCAGACAAGGTGCCGGGCAGGACTGAGAACAGTGGAAACACTTCAGAGGACTTCTGTGTCACGCTGTTGGATGCCGGGGCAGCACCCACCCACCCTATGTGCTGCCTCGCCAGCCTTGAGGCAGTGGGCAAGCTCTGACTGCTGGTCAGACATCAGACGGCTGAACGCTCACAGTTCACCTGAAAAGCTGAGAAGGGAATGAGCTGGGAGACAAGCAGATGGCACAACCCAAGCAGGTGGGCGCAGAGCTCCTGGCGCCGCAGAAGAGCCTCTTGGCCACACCAGTGGGACACACACGAGGACCTGCAGGGTGTGAGGACACCCTCAACATTCACTGTGTTTCATTTAACAGCCCTTCCTGCCCTTCTTTTGCTCCCGAGGGACGGGAGGGGGCCAGCTCTGCTGTCCTGCCAGGGTAGCCCAGGACCACTGGCCGGTGGCTGCAGCACAGGGCCAGGCAGGACAAGCCCCCCAGGCAGGTCTGTGAGCACAGCTGCACTCAGGCTCACTTGGCACTGCCAGGGAAGCCACCTCTGTTCCACAGGGAGTGACTCGGTGTCCACAGAGGGGCCGAACACTCCGAGTGACTAAGGCAGCCGCTCTCTCCCTGCAGCAGCCAAAGCCCTGACAAAGAGCCTGGCCCAGGCTGCATCTGCTCTGGATGCACTTGTGCTGCGGGACAGAGCCTGGACCTGAGCCCTGCAGACACTGGCCCGCAGCGGCTACCAGCGCTCAGCACTCTGCTCACGGAGCCAAATGACGTTGACTTGGGCAGAAGCAAAGGGGGAGATGCTGCCCACGGCTCCCCTTATCTCCCCACACCCTGGGCATGCTGCACTCTCACAGCACCCGCAGCAGGAATAAAAAGCCCAGTAGCTACTAACAGTCCTGTCCAGGCAGATGGGAGCCGGATTCTGCCTTCCTAGAAGGTTGCCCGCTCCTTCCCAGTACTGTGGGCAGATAAAAGGCAAAACCTGTGGTGTGAGCTATGGTGCCTGGTGGTGCCCAGGTGGGTGGCAGGCTAACAGTGCCCCTTGCTGGCAGCTGGCACAGCCGGGTCCCCTGGCCACAGGAGCAGAAACAGCCCAGTGTGGAAGAACAAACCCACGAGGCTGTGGAATGAAACCTGCTGGCTCCTGTCTGGGGGTTCCCAGGGCAATCTGAGATGACACTTTGAGGATGCACCCAAAGGTACCCCATGCTGAGCCACCCATTGCAACCCCCCATGGCTGCTCTGGCCATGAGCTCAGCAGGAGTGGCATCCGTGGCCACCAAAGGCATCCGCGGCCAGGAGCTGCAGGCAGCTCCGATGTGCCCGGCCACCACCGCAGATTTGCAGGGCTGCAGCCAGGGCTGGAGCAGCGCTCGGCTCTGGATCCTGCAGGATCCCCCGGGGCCCCCTTCCCAGCTGCAGCAAAAGCGCCATGTAGCAACCCCAAGGCTGCTGTCAGGGCGTCTGGCGCAGGCAGGGTTTGGCGAAGGAAAGCAGAAGGTGCTGCCTGGCAGCCACCCCAGCGGCCAACAGCTCCGGCCACTCTCAGGCAGGAAAAGAAAAGGTGAAGATTTTAAAAGGGCTCCAGCTGCAATGCGCCTGGCACAGTGACAGCACTGCTGGTTGTGATGCAGACTCAGCTCGAGCCTCCCGCTGCTGCGTGCTGCCAGCAGCAAACTAAGCACCGTGGAGGAGCAGCCCTGCTGCTGCCCCTGTCACCCAGCCCAGGGGGTGGCAAAGCCTCGGGGCTCACAGGCAGCAGGCAGATGTGTCTGCGCACCGGGACAGTCTGGGACTCCAGCGGGAACCTGGCACCACTTGACATAGAGCAGCTGGTGCCAGGTGGCACCTGGGAGAGCCATGGCTTCAGCCAAGGCAGTGGGTCCTCAGCCGAGGGCCATCTGCAGCACAGAGGAAGGGCCGTGAGAGAAACCGGGGATGGGGCAGCGGGCACCAGAAGAGTGGAGCATGGGCCAGACGACAGAGACGCTGCAACGGAGGGAGGCCCACTGCGGGTCAGTGCCCACAAACCCGCATCAGCGTGGGCAGTGGCACAAGGATGGCTACCGAGCAGCTACCGGACACGGGTGTCAGTGCTGCAGTGACAAACAGGCTCTGTGGGGCCCGGTGAAGCCCCTGGCACAGGGACAGTGCTACAGCCCCCAGCGCTGCCCTTCGCAGGGACCTCCCCGTTGTGTCTGGCAGCTCCACTGTGCAGAACCTGGCCCACACACTCCCCTGCATGCACTGGGTGCTAGGGATCGCTGGCCTCCTGAGTCCTCTCCCGCAGCTGCACAGTGCCCAGAGCCTCCTCTGTCCCGTCCCCATCCTCTAGCGCTGGCGGCCCTGGGTCTGGCTGAGGGTGAAGTGATCGCAGAGCAGGAGCAGGGCATCAAAGCGCCGGAGCCGCTGCAGAGCCTGGGCCAGAAGCGGGACGGTGACAGCCTCTCCCAAGTAGCTGAAGTGAGCGATGAGCTGCTCAAACCCAGAGATCCGTCCCAGCAGCTGGGGTGTGACCCCCAGTTCCAGCGCCACGTGGCTGAAGTTCTTCACACCGGCCAAGGAAGGGTCCAGCAACAAGGCAAGAGACTGCACCACGGAGTGGGGCAGCTCCGCCACTGGCAGACCTGCGGCAGCAGCAAAGCAGAGCAGGGTCAGGGTCACAATGAACATAGTGGACCCAAGCCCTGCCCCTGCCCAGCTGGAGAGACAGCATCCAGCCAGGGCAGAGGTCTTATCAAGCATCACTCTCAGAGCTCACCAGCCTGGGACTGGATCAGCTGTGGGGAGGCTGGCAACTAGTGACACCTGGGTGTCCACTGCCACCACACACAGGCTGCCCGAGGCAGTGCCACAGAGAATCTACCCTGTGGGCAGCACCAGAGGCCACAGGCAGACCCTGTGATGAGTGGCACACTCATGCAGCCAGGGTGGCCTCTGGAGGAGCAGTCTTCCCAGAGCACAGCCCTGTCACCCCCAGAGTTGGAGAGCAAAGCTGATGCTGGGAAGTCACTCACCCTTCGCTGAGCTGCTGATCTGAGTCATGAGGCTCTGGGCATCATCCACCTGGGGAGACAAAGCCATAAGGTTGCTGCCGGCCCCTGCCACAGCTCCCAGAGGTTCAGCCCTTCTCCCAGCACTGCCAGAGCCAAGAACCCCCTCAGGATGCTCCAGACTGCTCCCACAGACAGTCACCTGGAGCCAAGCCGTCAGACTTGTCCTGGCTGGACATCTGAGAGCTCAGGGATGTCAGCCATCAGGTTCTCACCAGAGAGGGAGTCAGAAGAACTCCCATGGCACCTGGTCAGCTTTCTGGAGCTCAGCAAGAGACCCTGGAGAGCCCAGCAAGTAAAGTCTGCTCACACAGTCGATGATCTGGCTGGTTTTCTGGGTGTTTGAATCCCCCGGCCAACCACATCCCCATGGCCGATGGCCAGGGGTGACACAGCATCAACCACCTGGATCAGCAGTCCCAGCTGCCAGCGAGCCTGGTGCACCCCAAACCCCGCTGTGCCCAAGCACCCCGTGCCCAGTGGTGGTCTGGAGGAGCAACAAGGCTGGAAGAACTCACTGGCTGCTCCCTGCTCTCAGTGGTGGGGCTGGGGAAGGCTGAGGGTGGGTGCTGAGCCCTGTCCCGCTCGGCACCGCCATTCTCCGCTGGGATCCTCTGCAATGCCCGGCTCCCCACGTCCTCTGGCCGCTCGCCGCTCACAAACTCCACCTGCGTGGAGAACTTCTGAAGGTCCAGCTCAGTGCACTCCACTGGCGCATGCGGCCACTTGTGCTGCATCTCGGAGGCGCAGGAGGAGAGTGGGGCCAGTGCCTCGGCTGTGCCCTGCCTGGGCTCGGAGGGTGGCAGGACCCCAGCCAGGCAGTCGCTGCAGCCAGAGGCTCGGATGAGGGGCTGGCTCTCCAGGAGGCTTCTGCCCACATGGGCTTTGGAGACAGCAGTGGCCGGCAGCAAGTCCATCTCCGTCTGGAGAGGGGAGAGCTGGAGACCCACGGCTTCACCATCTGAAATGAACTGCACCACTTCCACAGGGCCTGGAACCAGATGTGGGCACAGCTCAGGATCTGCCCCTGCTGGGAAGCAGAACCCCATCCCCTCACCACTGCCGCTGAGCAGAGCCGCTGCCAGGCCCTTCTGCAGAGCCCAGAGCAGGGTCGATCCCTCCCTTCCCCAGTCAGAGAGTGGGGCTCAGCTGGGGGGAGCAGGAGCCACAGGGGCTGCACACGAGTGCTTCTGCTGTGAGGTCTGCAAGAGCTCAGGAGCGATCCCCCTTTCTTGGTGGTGGGGCGTACCCAGCCCTGTCCTGCCTGCCTACGGGCATCTCGGTAGGTCCCCATGGGCATCTCAGTAGGTCCCATGGGTATCTCAGTAGGTCCCCACGGGTAAAGCTGTGGAGCCCAGCATCACCCTCCCTCCCTCCCATGCTCCCTCTCCCTGAGATGGCAGCAGAAGCAGGTACCTTCTGCCTGCCTGTAGCAGGGGCTGAGGTTCTTCACACCCAGGCAGCAGGGCCCAGACATCTGCTCCTCACACAGGAACCTGCCAGGGGTTGCTGCGGTCGGAAACATTGCTTGCTGGCCCGAGAAGTTCTGAGTCCTCAGGAAGACTTGGAGGACAGAGGAGAACCAGTCTGAGCACAGGCTTGGCTCACTTCCCCAGCATGTCCTCAGCCTTGCGGCATGTCTGCTGGCGGGGCGCCCAAGCCAGCGGCTCCCTGGCATGCTGCTGGATGCCAACGTGCCCCAATCACAACCACCAAACCCGCTGTTCTCCTCCCTCTCCAGCGCTCCAGTGCTGCAAAGAGCTGCTCAACCTCAGCACAGCCTTGAGAAACCCAGCAGAGGATGACCAGTTCCCACTGGGAAACAGCACTGTCCTCCTCCTGGCTGTGGTGCTGAGGAATTGGAGGAGAGAGGGTCCTCTGGGTCTCTGAGCAGGCAGAGCACAAGAGCATCCTGCAGATGCAGAAGGAGGGATGAGGGGTCTCTCCTCTATGAACAGGGGAGCGTCTGGGTTTGAGCAGCAGGGCCAGGGAGCAGCTCTCCTCGGCAAGGAGGGGGCACGGCACACATGAATGGTGCAGGGGGCACGAAGAGAAGCCCCACAGCATCAGCTCACCTTGCTGGCACTGGCTCTTCCAGAACCGCTTGCAGTAGATGATGGACAGCGCCAGAAGCACCAGGACGATGATGACCAGGGCGCTGCTGGTCAGAGCGAGAAGGGCCGTGTCCTGCGGCGGTACAGTGGGGACAGCCACCTTCACAAGGTTTGGTCTGGACCGACCTGCAAGCAGCAGCCACACACCGCTGGAGCTTAGCCCCGCGGCTCGGGCCACCCCATCCCTCCTGTTCCGTCCCAGTTCACACACAATGACCTCCTCCAGCAGGGCTGCAGGACAACAGCCTGCGTAGAGCCGGGATAGGGGAAAGACTTCGACTGCCCCCACTCCCTCCAATGCCTCCCACCTGACCCCAGAGCCCATGCCACGTACACTGAGGCTCGGAGGAGGGCGTCTGCTTGGTGCAGGGGATGCACTCCCAGTCCAGCTGCCCGCTGATCCGCGCCTTGCGGTAAAACCTGCTGACACAGCAGAGGGTCTCAGCAGCGCCTGGCCCCCCGTGAACCTTCCGGCCCTGAAGTGAACCCCCCAGCCCCGCAGAGAACCACCCAGCCCCACAGTGAACTCCCCAGCTCTGCAGCGAAGCCCTCGACCCGCCTGGCCACCCCAGCCTGTGACTATGCCTGGGACCGGAGCCCCCATACCATCTGCAGCCCCTGGGTACTTGGTGGGGTGGGTGCAGGCAGCAGTCTGCACTGCAGCAACTCCTCAAACACCTCTGTCCTCTCTGGGAAGAAGAAGGGCAGCACTCTGCACCCACTCCTCTCCTAGAGCTCAGTTGCCCTGGTGTCCACAGGAGCATCTCAGGGGAGTATGGAAGGAGCTCTCCTCCACTGCCCGATCACGGGACCATCCTTTGAAGCTCCCAGGCCACCAAATGGGTCTGATTTGCACAGCACCAGCTGTGGGTTACCTGAGCTCCTCTCAAACCCCACGTTCTGGTCGACCTCAGAAGAAGCCCCCTGTGCCCACGCTACCCACCGTCCCTCCCCAGCGGGACCCCGCCACCTTGCTCACCCCGGCAGGCACTCCCCACACACCGCGTTGGTCGTTGCCGTGCAGTTGGACTTCTGGATGCGATTGATGAGGGTGCAGGAGAGGCAGGACTTGCAGCCGTGATGTCCCCAGCTGTCCTTAAACTTTCGGGGAGGGCAGGGGATGCAGCGTGCATCCCCCCCACCGCCATCGCCACAGTCCTGTGGGACACAAGGCTGCAGTGAGGAGCCCCATCAGGTCCCTCCCACCTCCATCATCTCACCCTCCTATTCAGGGAGAGTCAGTGTTCACAGCCCAGTCCCAGCGAGCCCCAGTCTTCCCAGCAAGCCAGGACCCAAGGCTCTCCTCCAGAGCACAGGCTGGCAGGGGATTCACCTCCTACCGTAAAAGCCTCAGCACTGGGTGGTTCCTGGTGCTTGCAGAGCAGCTGATTTACCTTGGAAAGCTCCTGTCCAGGCATGCAGCTCCTGCAGGGGATGCACTTCCCATGCTCGTCCAGGTACTCGCTCTCTTGGCAGTCCATCGGGGCTAGAAAGGGGCCTGGAGGGAGCCTGCGGAGGAGAGAAAGAGAAGGCAGGAAGGTCACAGCCAGCCTCAACAGCTCAGATGGGGACAAACCGCACGGGTTTCCTGCCATATCGCAGCCTTCATGATGGAGCAAGTGAAATTCCATTTCAAGCAGTGAGGAAAAATCCCCGGGAGCTCTGGGCTCGGATTGTGGAGGCTGGAGGGCTCCACCAGCCCTGGCGCTAGGGCTGGGCACCCCAGGACAGGCACCTGCAGCTCTGCAGCACTGGCTGCCAGGCTCTTGCTCCACAAACACTGCAGCTCAGCGTGGGTAGAACAAGCCCCCACCTCCCTCAAAACCCCCGGGGCTGTCCGAAGGCAACGTTAAGGGCAGACCCTCCCCAGCCTCAGCGCAGCCAGTGCCAGCACCCTCATGGTGCAACCCTGTAGCACTCACAACCCCGGCCAGGGGCAGGGACGGAGGTCCTGGCGATGCTCCTCTGTAGAGCACCTACCCCTGAACAGCGGGAACCACCCAGGAAGCCCGATGCTCAGAGCAGAGCCATCCTGCTACACAGCCTGGGCAGGGGAGCGGGCTCAGCTGGGACTCCAGGCCCTGACAGGGCTCTGGCAGCACCCTGTCCCTCCTGCCACAGCCCCCTCCCCATCGCTGGCCAGCCAACACAAGCTCCCAGAGCAGCAGTCTTCCTCTTCTCTGCTGGATCCCCACCACTCCCTCGGCGGCTGCCGCTGGCAGTGGACACTTGGACAGGCTTCCCAGCCCCGCGACAACCACGACTCATTCAAGATGCATCTGCCCCGGACCAACATGGAAAGTGAGTCACCCCTTGCCGCAGCTCCTGGTCAGGTCCCCATGGCTGCTGCGAGGAGAGGCTGCGACAGCAGCAAGGACTGGCCATGAGAGCTCAGGCAGCTAAATTTATCGGGCAAACATATCGGGAAGGGCACAACCACAGCCTATAAATAGAGAGGGGGTCACTGTGGCCACCGAATCAATAGGGGACATTTGTCACCATTGCAGAAGGTGGCAGCCAGAGCTGGGTGTCAGCGCTCTGGGAGGAGCTGTGGGGGTAACTCAGGGTTCAGCTGTGGGCTGTATGCAGTAGGAAACATGAAAAGGAAGGAGACAGGACCCAAACGGGTGACACACAGCTGCTCGGGAGGGCTGGCCTGAGCTCCCAGGAGCTCCAAGCCTGCACCTTCCTCACCACCAACCACTGCCGGGTGCCTCTGCCCAGTGCAAGGGGTCAGTGCTCCAGTCCACAGCTGGATTCAGGCTTCACTCCTGACAAGGGCGGTAATTTTGCAGACAAGAGAAAGGGATCCAAAACCCCAGAGCCTGGACAACAAGGGGGCTGACTCCCACCACCTCTCCAAAGTGCCCTTGTAACTCCAGAAAGAATCACAAACTCATTTAGATTGGATCAGAGTCCAGCCATTGCCCCAGCACCATCAGGCCTCCACTGACCCCTGTCCCTCACCCCACGTCTCGACCTTGCAACTCCTCCAGGGAAGGACTTTCTTACTGGTGAGGGTGACAGAGCCATGGAAGAGGCTGCCCAGGGTGGTTGTGGAGTCTCCTTCTCTGGAGATGTTTCAAACCCGCCTGGATGTGTTCCTGTGTGATTGGATGTGGGGGATCCTGCTGTGGCAGAGGGTTTGGACTGGGTGATCTTTTGAGGGCCTCACACCAACCCTTCCAGTCCCTAATGTTCTGGGATTCTGTGATACCGCTCTGGGCAGCCTGGGCCAGGCCTGGTAAGCCCTTGTGGAGCAGAAATTGGTCCTCAGGGTCCACCTCAATCTCCTCAATGTTTCCTCTCAGCCTGTCACTTGTTCCTGGAGAGAACAGACTGACCCCCACCTGGCTCTGAGCTTCCTTAAAATGAAAGGGGAATCCCTGAGCCAGCAGCCGGGTTGCAGCCATCCCTGAGCACAACCTTACTGCTTCCTCTCACACATTTACAGACCTTCCCGCCCTCTGGAAGAGCCTGCAGTGCAGTGGACTAGAAGATCTCCAGGAGTCCCTTCCAACCCTTCTCTGCAGAAGTACAGCCTGGAACAGCTTCCCAGAACAGATACATGCCCAGGCACGAGGAATCCCATGCTGGTGCAAGTCCATGATGGGGACACCCACCAGCACCACAGCACTGCTCCAGCAGGTCAGGGACCCGGTGCTCTGCAGCAGCAGCCCGCTGGAGCATGGAGCGGGGCTGCTGTCTCTCAAGCCGCAGGAGTCATGGACATGCGGAACAGCCGCTCTGCGCAGCACCTGGCACCAAACTCAGAGCTATGGGATGTTTGTCCTTTCCATTTACTTCAACAACAGCAGAAGCCAGACGTTTAATTTGTAGGTGGTGTGTTATATCCCAACCGCACAGCGCTGCCCCACGAGGGATAATGAGAGTCCCAATTAGCCAGGAGCCAAAGCCAAAGCAGCAAACCCTCCCACCTCTTTGGAAGCTGCCCAGGCTCTCTGGGTGACTGATGCAGCAACAGATTTTGCTTTGCAAAGAAGAAAACCAACGGGACGCGGGACCAATGCAGCACTCGCAGGCTGGGGGGAAGTAAACCCCACTGCCGTCACTGTGAGATGGAGGGGATCTTCTCAGAGCCTCACGATTTGCCAAAGTACTCTGCAAGAGCACGTGCGCGAGCACAGCGAGCAGAGTGTGCTCTGCTGCGTTAGCTCTTGGGACAGCAAACCCTGCGCCGCTGAATGAGCTTCACCGCATGAGACGAATGCTTCCGCAGAGCTCCAGCCCGTGTTGCCAGTCACTTGTCTCCAGTACTGGCTCTGGAGCCAGGTCACTTGCTGTGTCCTGTGAGAACAGGACTTGAAGCCAACCATAAACTCCAGACTCTGTGAACCCAAGGTTTTTCTAAATGTCATGGATTCTGGCAGTGAAAAAGGGGTGAAGGAAATCAATAGGGGAAAGGATCCCAAAAGTAATTAGCGAGGGCACTAGAGCTGCTGGTTTTGCCCATTGGAACTGGTACCAGGGGTCACACAGGGCAGGCAACAGGTATAGAATCATAGAATCATAATGGATTGGAAGGGACCTCAAAAGATCATCTAGTCCAATCCCCCTGACACAGCAGGATCATCTCAACCAAGTCACACAGGAACACATCCAGGCAGGTCTTGAACATCTCCAGCGAAGGAGACTCCACAACCCCCCTGGGCAACCTGTTCCAGTGCTCCATCACCCTCACCGTGAAGAAGTTCCTTCTCAGGTTGATGTGGAACCTTTTATGTTCCAACTTACAACCATTGCCCCTTATCCTATCACTACATGACACTGAGAATAGCCCAGCTCCATCCTCCCGACACCCACCCCTCAAATATTTATAGACATTAATGAGGTCACCCCTCAGTCTCCTCTTCTCCAAGCTGTACTGGAGACCGGTACAGGGATAGGCTGGTCTCTGTCCCAAGCACAGACACCGTCCCCTCAAGCCAAAAGTCTCTGCCTTCCTGGCCCAAGGGGGGCCCAGGACCCAGGTCCAGGACTCCCGCACACACAGATCGGTGGCAGCTCTCCCACATCACCACTGAGGCATCACAGGGGTTTGTACTCTGCTGCGGGATGGACCAGCACAGCCTGTCCCAAATGAGACATTGGTACAACGCTGGAACCTACAACTAGAGAGCTGGAAGATCTGCAAGTGAGGGAGAGAAAATGAACTGGCATGTACGAAGCACTAGTGCCTTGAGCCCCGTGCCAGGTTGGGTCTAGCCCCAGTCTCTCAGTCATCTCTCTGCTTCCACTCACCAGCCCCTACTCATTTTGCCTGGCCAGCATCTCCCTGAGACTCCCTGCACCACAGACCACATCAGGAGTGACCGCCTACCCAAAGGAAACCTTGTCCCGAAGGACCGTTCAGAGAAGCTAAAGTAGGGGGAAGAAATGATGAATCTTGGGTTGGGAATCAGCAGGTTCTCCATGACGTTTGCAAATCCTTCTCCCAAGATTGCCCGCTAACAGTTCAATTCAGAGCAGCCAGCAAGTTCTGATTTTCACCCAGAGGGTGAAAGCAGCCCGAGCTGAGGTGGGCAGCACCCTGCACTGGTCTCACCTGCCCTGGCTGCCCTGCAAGAGACCCCTGGGCACGACGGCTGGCTCTGACAACTACCAGAGACTCTGGTACAGGACAGGCCGTCGCCGCTGTCCCCATGCAGCTGCGCAGAGCACCCCGACACTCGTTCATCCTGAGCACCCGTTCCACTGGGGAGACAGGAACTGGCCTGGGAACTGCAGCGGGCAACTACAGCTCGAGGAGGGAGAATCCTGGAGGGACATGACATCCCTACGGCAGGATGACTTCAGTCTCAGCGTTAAGGCTGTGTTCCAACACCCACTGCGAGGATGTCTGAGAGGTCATCACAGACCGGGACCGGCACTGCTGCTGTTTGCGAAGCTGCGGCTGGGCACATTCACCCTGCTTCGCTAGTTACCCCGAGCAGCACTTCCCAAACTCCTGCGAATTCACGCAGTGCCGCCGCTTTGCGGGTGCTCTGTGCCCCCCGCACCTCCTCGGCAGCAGCTCTCCCTGTCCGGCTGCTCCGTGGAGCGCCCGGCGCTTGCTCAGCCCCTAGCCCTGACGGACACTCCCCACCCGCGTTTCACCGGGAAACCACGCAGGGAGTTCACTAACGACCGCTGCGTGGAGAAGAATTCGCCCTCAACCCTCGCTCGGGGCCACTCGATTGAGGTCGGCACCCCGCGAGAGGTGAGACCAGGATGGGGGGCACCCCGTGAACCCTCCTGGCTCTCGGGTGGGTTGGGCTGAGTTTTACGCTTTTTTTGGGCTCAAAGGACAGAGCAGGGCGGGGGCTTGCGAGGGGCTGCCCCGCTGTGCTGGGCGCCGCAGGGCCGGGGTCCCACCCGCGCTGGATGCGGACCAGGCGCCGCCCGCCCCCCGCGCAAGTCCCGGCTCGCCCGCCGCCCCCGGTCCCGTCCCCGAGCCCAGCCGCTGCCCGACCGGCGGCGGAGCTGTCGAGCGGTGCCGCGCGATGCCCAGAGCCGCCGGCCCCGCCGCCCCCACGCGGCAGAGCGGGCTGCAGCCGGGATCTGCCCGGGCAAGTCCCGCCGAGGGTCCCGCCGGTCCCGCACCACCACCGACCCGCACCCCCCGCCTGGGGCAGCCGCAGCTCCCGCCCGCAATTCCACCCCCTCCACTCCGCCGTCCGCACTCCCCACCCGGGGTGTCCCCCCACCTCCTACACCGTCGCTCGGTGCCCGCCGCAGCACCGTCTGTGCCGCTGCCCTCCCAGTGCGGAGCCGCTTCCCCGACTCCCGCAACTGCCGCTACCCGACAGCGGGAAGGGTCGGTACCGCGAGCGGGCAGGTGCGCGGACCTGGGTTTACCTGTGTCCCGGTGCCGGTGCGAAGGTGCGGAGCGGGGCGAGCAGAAACGGGACAGGGCGGTGCGGATCGGGGCGAGCAGGAGCGGGACAGGGCAGTGCGGGTCGGGGCGAGCAGGAGCGGGGCAGGACGGGACGTACCGAATGACACCAGACCGGGACCGCTCCACAGGGACTCCGAGCCCGGCGAGTTGCGGAGCTGCGGCGTGTCCCGGGCAGCTCCCGCCCGGCCCAGCCCCGCAGCCCCCCATTGGCGCCCGCGGTCGCCCGGGCGGGGCTATGCAAAGCGTAGGGGTTCGCGGGGGCGGACGGGCCGGGATCCGCAGCGCCACCGGGTGTTCCGATGCGCAACGACGGGGTGTCCCGGCGCGGCATGGAAAGAGACGAGAAGACAACGCACCGGGATACATCCCCGGGACACCCCGCGCCCTCGCGGGCTCAGTAGCCGCCGGCGCCGCGGGGCCGCTTGCCTGACGGGACGGGTCTGCTCGGAGTCTCTTCAGTGGACTTGCAGGCGTCTAAGGACCTCCCCCGCCTTGGTCCCCTGGTTGCTCCCCCTGCCTCTCCCCACCCCATTCAGTGCGAGGGAAAACAGAGGTGATAAATGAATAAAGGATCCTATTTCAGACAGGCTCGTGCAGCGATCGCCAACGGGCTGTCTGGCTTTGCACGGGTAGGGTCTCTGGGGTGGTCCGAGGGAACTGTTCTGGGGGTACCCCAGGATGAGGGCACAGAAGACTCGCACCAGTCCAGTGGGGAGTCTGCGGCACCGACCTTGGCACCTGCTCTCCAGCCCGTGGTGCCACCTTTGGATCTGCCAGGCCCCTCCAGAATCCCGCTGCCCTTCTCAGCTTTCAGAGGTGGCAGGAAGGCAGAGCCAGAGCTGCTCATCCTGGGGGCCTGGGCAGTAGCTCTCAGTGCCAGCTGTTGCTTGAGGATGGGCACCCGCATGCGCACTGGGTGGGCTTCTGAGCCTTTTGCTTTGGGACCTTCTCCCCATTCTCTCTCTTTTCTCAAAACCCAAGCCACCTCCTTCCAGGAGTTCCTTCAGAGAAGTCCTGTAAGTCCCCTCCATCGCTGCTGATAGAGCAGCTGGGCTGTCAGGCTGCAGGGACCAGAAGGGTTTCACTGGAAACACAAGTCAGCAGCCAACTGCCTCCCTGCTTCCTCACCAGTGCTGAGATTTGCCACCTCTCAGTGCCTCAGCTGGGTTTGTGATGACCTCCAGGGCAAGAACTCCCCAGGAGCTGTTCTGCTGAGGAGTGAGGGTGACCTCATCATTCACGTGAGGCAGTTGCCTCACACGGGTCCGTGTCTGATGCAACTGGCCTGCTCTGTGCCTGGAAAACTGCTGCCCCTCTTGCATCATGCACCAGCAGCATGGAGTGGGGCTGGAGGCTGGCGGGGCTGGACACACACGACCGGGAACCACTGGCGCAGGAGCTGCTTCACAGGAACAGTCAGCAGAGGCCATCGGGAGGGTCATTTCCTACTAAAACACTGGTTGAATCCCAGCATCTCAGAACATTAGGGACTGGAGGGACCCCGAAAGATCATCCAGTCCACCCTCCGCCACAGCAGGTTCCCCTAGAGCAAGGTGAAAGATCGGCAGTAGAGCACCCAGCACACTGTGATGGCTGATGGAGCGTGACTCACAGAGCTGCCTCCAGCCCTTGCCAGCGACGGTGGTTTGTGGTGGCTTGCAGTGCTTTGTGGTGGTTTGCAGTGGTCTGTGGTGGTTTGCAGTGGTTTGTGGCAGTTTGTAGTGGTCTGTAGTGGTCTGCACTGGTCGGTGGCAGTCCTGCAGTTGTCCAGTGTCACTGACGGCCTGGGAAGTTGCACTGCAATGGCCAGCCTGAGCCCACCAACATCAGGGTTGGAACTGAAATGGGCAGTCTTGCTCTCACCCAGCTGTCCCCTTCGTGGTCTCACAGGAGCTGGAGAACACTGCTGACAGAGGTGGAAATGCTGTCTCTGTGGTGTGCTTTTCCCCAGTCAGACCAGCACCTCATGGCCACACCAGTGATGCAAAGAGGCCACTTCCCTTACAGCCTCTCGCAGAAGCAGCTTGTTTCTATCACTTCTTTTCTAAACATTTACCTGGGGCCTCGATGATGCCGATTGTTCTAGTGCTGCTCAGGGCTTTGGGTATCCCCTAAAAAAGAACAGAACAGCACAAAAACCAGAAGCAGCAGGGAAAAGAATCACAGAATCCTAGAACATTGGGGATTGGAAGGTACCTCGAAAGATCATCCAGTCCAGTCCTCCTGCCACAGCAGGATCCCCTAGATCCAGTCACACAGGAACATGCCCGGGTAGGTTTGAAACATCTCCAGAGAAGGAGGCTTCACATCCACCCTGGCAGCCCCTTCCAGGGCACTATGACCCTCACTGGGAAGAAGGTCTTTCTCACATTGATGTGGAACCTCCTCTGTTCCAGCTCACACCCGCTACCCCTTGTCCTATCACTGGGTGCCCCTGAGCAGAGCCTGAATCCATCCTCCTGACACCCACCCTGCACATATTGATCAACATTCATGGGTTACTCCTCAATCTCCTTTTTTCCCAGCTCAAGAGCCCCAGCTCCCTCAGCCTTTCCTCAGCAGGGAGACAACAGAAGGGCCTGAAAGCAGGGGCACAGTTACACCCCTAAACTTCTTTGAAATCACAAACCTGCAGCAGTGTGACCCAGAGGAAGGTGCTGACAGGGATGCCTGTGCTAAAGGCACTGGCCATCTCTTCTTGTTTCTTTGAGGCTGTGGAAGAGGTGCTGCCCAGGGAGGGGGCGGAGACACTGTGTCTGCAAGGGTTCAACGAAGGAGCTGCAGGAGTACTTCAGGAGTTGGGTTAGGAGTTGTGGGGTGGACAACTGATATATTGATGATATATATGATGATATTGAAGGTCTTTTTCAACCCTGATGATAATTCCATGAGGGTGGGTGTCAGGAGGATGGAGCCAGGCTCTCCTCAGGGGCACCCAATGATGGGACAAGGGGCTGCAGGTGTCAGCTGGAACAGAAGGACCTCACTGGACCCACCAGTGAGGGTGCCAGAGCCCTGGAAGGGGCTGCCCAGGGGTTTGTGGATTCTCCTTCTCTGGAGATGTTTAACACCCACCTGGACATGTTCATGTGCGACTGGTTCTGGGGGATCCTGCTGTGGCAGGGGGACAGGACTGGATGATCTTTTGAGGTCACTTCCAATCCCTGATGTTTTGGGATTCCGGGATCTTGTGATAATGGGCAGAGTGACCTCCAGGAGTCAGAAGACGGATCCTGCGGCCGGGCAGGGTTTCTCTACTCTGCTGGAGCACTCGCGGCACTAGATGGCACCAAGTCCAAGCACCAACCTACGGCCGGGGAGCAAAGCCGATCGCAAACCCCCACAGGGGTGGATTTGGGGCTGACCCTGCAGTGAAGGTCTTTAGCAGAAGTCCGACTTCTCTAAAACAGTCCTGGGGTGCTACAGGCTTGAGAGTGCCCCGGACAGCACCGCGCTCTCCCGGGGCGCTGCCTGACGCCTGGAGGTGCAGCCTGGGAGAGGTGTTAAGCCGAGTGTCTGTTGACCGAGGGTCTGTGACCCCTCTGAGCAGAGGCTTCCAGAGCCGTCCATGCTGCCGTGTGGGGACAGCGATGCCGGATCTCCACATCGCCTGCACAGCAGCACCTCTGGGGGCGAAACCCGGCGGTTCATGTGCACTGGCGGCGTGAGGAGCAGAGGGGCCGGACCCGGGGCCAGTCGAGCTGTCAGCAGCTCCCCAGAGCAGGACAGCTGCTTTTCCTGCTGCCGGAGCCGCTCCGAGTTCGGAATAGGCGGGGTGCTGGGAGAGCTGCCTGCGGGAGCTGCTGCTCGGCCCGACGGCAGCAGAGGGGGCTCGCTCTGCACAACTCTTGCCGCAGTGAACACTCCGTCTGTGAGGGTCGCTTGCACCTGTTTCATCGCTCTTTGCTTTAAATCGTCCTTTTCTTTCCCTCACCTCTCCCACCGGGTACCACTCATGTCCTCCGGTCCCTCCTCTGCCCTCGTCTGCCAAATCCCTTCCCTGGCAGGAACCAGGAGCTTTTCTGTCAGCTGGACCCCACTCTCAGCTGGGTGTTTCACCCCTCCTGCTCCATACATCCAGCACACAGATCACAGGACAGGTCGGACTTCCCTGTTCCACAGACTTTGGCTGTGACTGTAGGAATACAGGCAGGCGGGACCCATGCCCATGGTGGTCATAGAGTCACAGACCATTAGGGATTGGAAGGGACCTTGAAAGATCATCCAGCCCAATCCCCCTGCCACAGCAGGATCCCCTAGATACAGTCACACAGGAACATGCCCAGGCAGGTTTGGAACGTCTCCAGAGAAGGAGACTCCACAAACCTCCTGGGCATTCCCTTCCAGGGCTCTCTCACCTTCACTGGGAAGAAGGTCCCTGTCACATTGATGTGGAACCTCCTCTGCTCCAGCTCACATCCACTGCCTCTTGTCCTATCACTGGCGGGCCCTGAGCAGAGCCTGAATCCATCCTCCTGACACCCACTCTTCACACATTGATCAACGTTCACGGGGTCACCCCTCAGGCTCGCTTTTTCCCAGCTCAACAGACCCAGCTCCCTCAGCCTCCCCTCAGCAGGGAGAAGTGATCTATTTTTGTGTTGTCCAGGCAAACCCCTGCTTTCAGTCTATTCTCAACAGCAAACCCTGAGGGAGTTGTGCCTTGCCTGGCCCCACTGGTTACTGTGCCCCACACCATTGCCAAGGGCCTCGTTTTTCCCCACCAGGCTTGCACCCTTCTCGTGGCTAGAAACAGCTCCAGCATCCTTGCTTGAACCCAGGAGACAGGGCAATGAGGTGGGTAGAAACCGTCCTGTCTGTGCCTGCTTTGGTTCACAGGCAGGTGGTGTGGTGTGGCCTTGGGCATCATCGCATTGGAGATGAGACAGCCAAAGGCACTTGGACCAAGCAGTGAGCACTGTGAGGAGATCACCAGCACCTTCTGGAGGAGGGGCAGGTATTTCCAGCTGTGTGAGGGGAGCAGGCTCACAGAGTGGGCAGTGGAGCACAGCTGGGCTTTGGAGTTACTCCACAAGCTTGGAGCATTGAAGGTACCACCTGCTGCTGGCAGCATGCACTCCCCCAACACCCAGGGTGCCCTGTGCTCCCCTGACACCACAGCATGCTCTCCCCCAGCACCACAGGGTGCTCAGTGCTCCCCTGCACTGGCAGGGTTGGGAAAGCAAGGAGGTGGTTGTTCCTCACCTTCCTTGTCCTCCACACCCTCCTTGGGTGCAGAATGAGCAACCTTGGGCTCACTAGCCCACGTCTTGGGCAGAGCAGTAGCATAACTGCAGAGGGCCTGGAGGTCTCTGGCAGCAGGAAACTCTGAACTGAGAGAAAGTCAAGGAATGACTTTGCCAGTTCCTGGGTGGAGGATGGAGAGCTCCGTGAGGCAGAGGCTGTGCAGCAGTGCGTCTGCTCCAGACAGCTGGGTCATGGCCCCTGCAGCATTAAGCATTCAGCTCACATAACTGGACGGCAGCTGAGTTTGGAGCTCAGCTCTCGAGTCCTCTGCTAACAGCTGACATCTGCTTAGGGACCACAGCAAGCACACGCTCGCTCCTGCAAAGGCACTGCGCACACAGGCCGTATCTGAGAGCATTGGTGGGTTACCACCAGGATGCTCTGAGCTGTCCCGAGGTGTCACTGCTGTCCAGCTGAAAAGTCCTTGAAACAAGAAGGAAAAGCAAGAAACCAGCCGAGTTCATGGGCTCCTCCACTCATTGTCTGACAGAGGGGGTCAAGGAGTCTTCTGGTGGTTCACAACCACATTGAAGGCGAACAGCTCTTCAACATCTAAAAAGTTACGAGGATCACCATGTTGGATGGTTTCTTATGGGGGTGGGGTTGTGGTTTTGCTGGGGTCCTCTTAAGGGCAGAATGTGCTTCTCTGAGCCGAGTGCGGGAAGAAGAGCCCCAGATGCACAGGGGCTGAGAATGCCAGAGCGCCTCCTGATTTCCCAGGGGAAGATGGTGGCCTACAGATGGGTGGAACAGCTGAATGGGTGTTCTGCTGTCTTTGGTGGAAGGAAGTAGTTGCACAGAGCAGGCTGCCAGCTGGCTGATGTGGTCCAAATGTCTTCCTCCCTGAGACAAGCTGGGCAGAGAGGAGAAATCCCAGGAAGGGGTATCCTGCCCATGAAGGGGGTTCACCAGCCGGGAGGAGGCTGGTCCTGCTCTGGACTCTTGAGAAGCTACACACAGAGGCTTTCAGACCCCAGCTGCACATCCTCCCCTCTGATGGGAACAGCCCCTGGGTCTTTAGCAGGAGACAGTCAGAGCTTTCCTTGCAAAGAACTGCTCTGAGGAGCCCTGACACTGCCCAGGGCTGACTGAAAGCTAAACTCGAGCAGACCGGGTTGAACCGAGCAGAAGTTGCCGGCATCTACTTCTGTCCCAGTGCCGAGCGTTGGTAGAGCATGGGACTCTGAATTCCTGGGGTCATGGGTTCAAGGCCCACATAGGACATCTTGAGACAGTACTGTAGGCTTACCCTGCTCTAGCAGGGGGGGTTGGACTTAGATGATCTTTCGAGGTCCCTTCCAACCTCTAACATTCTGTGATTCTGTGACACTTTGCAGGGGGTTTCAGGAGCTCTCCTCTGAAGGGCTAGGAGACAGTTATTGACAGCCTGGGTGGCAAGCTGCACGATGCTGTCAGGGAACAGGCAAGGACGTGGCTGTAAGGGCTTGGAACCCACCGACTGCTGATCCTTCATCTAAAAAACCCATCTGGGTGCAGTTTGCTGGTCGCTGAACCACCATCTCTGCTAAGGGCAAGCTGGCACCGCTGCCAGAAAGGCTAGTGCTGGTGTGACCACCTGAGAGACGCTGAGCCAGCCCTCACCCTGCTTCCCTCTGTGGGAAGAAACCAAGACAATGCTGCTGATTTCTCCTCACCCTGGGCTCATAGCATCACAGAATCATCCAGGCTGGAAAAGACCCCCAGGATCATCACGTACAACCATCAACTGCACTCTACAAGGTCACAGTATCACAGTATCACGGTAATGATAAGGTGGGAAAACACCTTAAAGATCATCCAGTCCAAGCTAAATCCAAATAAACCAAGTAAACCTAACATCTAACACCTAGATCATGCCACTCAGCAGCTCATCCAGCCTAACCTTGAGTATCTCCAGAGACAGTGACTCAACTACTGCTGTGGGGAGCCCATTCCAAAACAGGATCACTCTTTCAGTGAAAAATCTTTTCCTAATGTCAAGTCTAAACCTCCTCTGATGGAGCTTAAGTAATGATTCTATGATTCTATGACCTCGTGTCCTGTCTCCAGTGGCCAGGGAGAAAAGACTGACCCCTGCTTGACTACAACTACCCTTTAGATAGTTATAGACAGCAATTAGGTCACCCCTGAACCTCCTCTTTTCCAGGTTGAACAAACCCAGCTCCCTCAGCCTCTCCTCATAGGGCTTATCTTCCAGCCCCTTTACCATTCAAGTTGCCCTTCTCTGGACCCCTAAACCAGGTCTCCCAGTAGCACATCTGAGCGACTTCTAAACTCATCCAGGGATGGGGTCTCAACCATCCCAGGGCCTGATCACTCTCTACGCGAAGAATCTCTTCCTGATGGCCAGTCTGACCCTCCTCTGACCCTCCCCTGTTGGAGCTTGAAGCCCTTCCCTCTGCTTCTGTGGCTAATGCCTTGTCAGAAGAGCTCAGCACCTCTACACCTCTACAATGTCCTTTCAGATAGTTGTAGACAGCAATGAAGTCTCCCCTCAGCCTCCTCCTCCTCAAACAAAACAGCCCCAGCTCCCTCCATCTCTCCCCATCAGATTGATTCTCCAGGCCCTTCCCCAGCTTTGTTGCCCTCTTCTGCCCTCGCTCCAGCCGCTCAATGTCTCCCTTGGACTGAGGTGCTCCAAACTGGATGCAGTACTCAAGCTGCAGCCTCCCCAGTGCTGAGTACAGGGGGGCAGTCCCCTCCCTACTCCTGCTGTGTTGGTTTGACAGGAAGAACCAAGCAGGTAGTAAAAGCTACAACCCCCCTACACACCCTTGGACTGAACCTGGAGCATTTCTTCTGCCGTTGTCTCCCCTGTAGCACTTGGAGCTGGCCAGGCAGGGCCGCCTTCGGGTGCCGTTGCTGCTGTTGGTCACTTTCTCACTGCCCAGCCCTTTCTTCGAGGTCCGGTCTCTCCCACAGCTGACACAGATGCTCTCACTGCTCATACCCCTGGCTAAGGGCTGTTGTGTGGGGCCGGTCATTTGCACAGTGCCCAGAAGAAGAGACGCTCTTCCAAAGCCCAGGGACAGACCCTGCCTTGAGGATCTCAGCCCAGATGCCAGAGGCAGAACACAGTGGCACAGAGCAGTGGTACCAGCTGCTACCAGCCAGGCACAGGGGCAGGGAGAAGAGCCAGAACAGAGCACAAACACCTAGTCAGTGAAGCTTGATGGACTTCTCTCCCTTGGACTCTCCAGTTTGCTTCCAAACCCACAGACAACTTCAGCGTCCACTAAGTCTGTGGTGAGGAGTTTCACGGTTGACATCCTGTCCCTAAGGAACCACCTCCCCTCATCAGTGCTGAGCGAGGAGCCCAGAGCTTGTTTGACAACCTCCAGTCAAACCTCCTCACATCCAGTCTAAATCTACCCATCCCCAGCTTTGCTCCATTCCCCCTAGTCCTGTCACTAATGTTCTGTGATCCTGTGAAACCATCCCTGGGCACCCTGACCGCACTGGGGAGTGGGAAAGAGGTGATGTCCTCCTCAGGGACACTGCAGCCTGGCCCTGCTTGCCCACCACTCATGCTCCTGGCTTGTAGCCCCGGTGCTGTGGCTGCAGGAGCAGCACCACTTCGCACCGACCCCTCAGCAAAGGGCTGCAAGGAAGGCAGGGCTTTTGCTTGCTTCCCACAGGGACCACCTCCTTCTGCAGCCACGTGTAACCCCTGATTTCAAGAGCAGGCACCCACTAGCCGGGGAGCAGAAGCCAGTGCTCGGGGGGTCCATGCAGCAGGTGCCAGAGCCGCGGTTCTGCAGGCAATGATGTGGCAGAAAGTCAGCAGCAACAGCAGCAACCTGCTGCTTCGAATGCGTCTGTGGGCAGCAACGTGAATCGGCTGCTCTTGACTGCCCAGTGATAACCATGGCTATTCCGCAGCTGCTGTGCTCCTGCACAACTGAATCACTCCTCGGCCTCTCACAAACAACTGTTGCCAAGAGCTGCCTCACAAAGGCAGTCACAGCATGAAGGCAGCTCAGATCAGGGCCGTTCTTCAACACACCGGGATCCTTTGGGCAGCCTTGTGCTCCCACTTGTGCCCGCAGCCTCCTTTTGCGTGAACTGATTGCACCATTCAAACTCCCTTCCACATCCGTGGGGGAGCCCTGTCTCTGCAAGGGACTGGGTGGTGCTGAGAGGCGTTAGGTTCTCCTTACTCCTCATGTCCTTGAGTTCTGAGCTCTGAGCTTGCGTCTTAATGTTGGCCCATGGGAGCCAAGAAAAGCAGGCTTGGTTCTTTCCAGTGGCTGGGTGAGAAGAAGCAGGTCCTTTTGGCAACGAGCAGCTGTTGTGGGCACTGGCCAACGCACTCTTCTCCTAAGAGGATCATTTCAAGCTTGTTTCTGTGATGCCAGTGAGCTGGTGCTGGCCCCTGCTCCAGACCGCACAGCACATGGGGTTGCTGGCTGTCCCAGAGCCATGAGGTGCCCTCAAATGTGACCCTGTGTCTTTCCCTGGGGTATGAACAGTGGGAATCAGCACTGGGCAGGAGCTGTTGGGTGTCTCTGTCACAGCAAGAGCAGATCCTGCTTCCTTCTTCCTTAATTCTTCAGCTGAGAGCACCTGCACTGGCAGGAGGGCTCAGTGATCCACCAGATCTCACACAAGGATGCCCCAGGGCAGATGAATGCAGCAGCAGGCACAGACCTGGGCAGCACCAGGGCAGCTGAGTGCAGCAGCAGGCACAGACCTGGGAACCACCAGCCCCTTTGAGATTCATGGGCGCCCGAGGGCATTCAGCAAGCAGTTTAATTATCGTAAGGGTTGGCTTCTAACATGCAGATGCCACTGGGAAGGGCTCTGCTTGGGCAGGAGCTGCCTTCCAGCTCTCCAAGCTGCTGTCAGTCCTTGAAGGATGGGTTCAGATTCAAAATGCTGCCTCTTGTTTCTGGCTGCCACCCTGAAGAAGGGCTGGTGGCCACCCCAGCATGGGACAGGTGACGCAGACGCACAGCTGTTAGGAGCCATGGAGATGGAGAGATGGATGGACCTTCCTCCATTTGGGGCTTGGAGTGGGACCGAGGTGCTGCTCCCTGGAAAGAGACAAAGGACTTCAGCACAGCTGCTGTCCTTGGAGAGTGGTTGGTGAGGACAGGCTCTCACTGGGCAGTCCAACGCCTGCACCCCCGTGAACCAGCAGCAGTCTGACCTGCAGGACACTTTCCCAGCCGGACACATGTGGGACCAAGCCTGTAGGTACCTGCTGACCGTTTCTGTAGCCGGAGCCCTCACTGATGGCTGAGACACTGCCTGCTGCCCTCAGTTATGTTGTGGCAGGGACAACGACTCTCCTGCTGCCCTATAAATGAGAGGCTGTGTCCCTGAGCCCAGGTAGTTCTCACAGGGCAGTGGTCATGAACACTGGGCAGGACACCTGCCAGCAGTCCACTGGGCTGCTGTGGCCAGGGAACTCCAGCACGAGAGAAGTAAAAGCTGCTTGAAGATGGGGCTGGGCCAGAGCTTCTCCCTTCACAGAGCAAGTGGTCTGTGGACCTCTGCAGAAGGACCCAGGACCCTGTGCACCCAGAGCTTCAGGTATTCCTTGTCCCAGGATATGGGAGCTCCCAGGAAAATTCTCAGGAGTCCCGGCAGCATCACTGTTTTACAGTGTCCCAGAAACTCATTGGTTAGAAGAGATCTTGAAAGATCAGCCACTCCAACCCCCTGCCCCAGTTACAGTCATTAGGGATTGGAAGGGACCTCAAAAGATCATCCAGCCCAATTCCCCTGCCGCAGCAGGATCTGAAACTGCCTCAGTTCCAGAAGGACATAGAGCTGCTGGAGAGAGTCCAGCACAGAGCCACAGGGATAATGGAGGGAGAGGAGCATCTCACTGATGAGGAAAGAATGAGGGAGCTGGGGCTCTTGAACTGGGAAAAAAGGAGCCTGAGGGGTGACCCCATGGATGTTGATAAATATGTGAAGGGTGGGTGTCAGGAGGATGGAGCCAGGCTCTGCTCAGGGGCACCCAGTGATGGGACAGGGGGCAGGGGGTGTGACCTGGAACAGAGGAGGTTCCATGTCAATGTGAGAAGGACCTTCTTCCCCGTGAGGGTGCCAGAGCCCTGGCAGGGGCTGCCCAGGGGTGTTGTGGAGTCTCCTTCTCTGGAGACGTTTCAAACCCGCCTGGACCGTTCCTGTGGAACTGGATCTGGGGGATCCTGCTGTGGCAGGAGGACTGGACTGGATGATCTTTCCCATTCCTAGTGTTCTAGGATTGTGTGAAACCAGTAGCATCTCCCTAGGTTCATCAGGAACATTCTTCTTCCTGTCTCGGAGGAGGAACTGGTGCCAGAACTCCATGACTGACTGCCCCCGCAAGGTCCCACGGAAGCCAACAGATGCTGGCTCCAGCAGAGCTCCTCTGTGGAGACCACAGCCCCGGGCTCAGCAGGCAATCCGGGTGGCAATGAAGAGCAGTCTCCCAAGCATGAAGCTGGTCTGATTATCCCATGGATAAGGCAGTGAAACCAAGACCAGGAAGCAGCAGCCAGAGGTAACAGGCTCTGCTGGGGTCACCCACGGCCATGCGGGGCCGTGAGTGTGAGTGAGTTTTAACCTCCTTAAGGCCCAGCACCGGTGACTGTCTCCCACTGGGGTCCTGTGCCATCTGCACACAGACAAAAGCACCATTATCCAGGGTAGAGCCGCTGCCAACCTCCCTTGGCCGAGGCACTGAAGCATGCGTCTGCACTTGCCCCACAGAGCCACTCAGGAGGGGCTGTGGAATGTGAGTTCTAACCAGCCTGGGTGACTGTGTCTCGTCTTCAGTCGCTGAAGAGGTCAGTAGATCCCCTGGCTTTCAGAAAGTGCCACCAGCTTCTCCAGAACAGCAGTGCTGCCTCGGCAGCCGCTGGCCCTCCTCACTGGAGCACCAAGGGGAGCTGGCAGCCTGCGGGGACATGTCACTATGGACGAACGCGCGTGAGGGAGCTGCCGCCCAAGCCCCGCTCGCTGCACCAGCCTGTTCTCAGGCCAACCGCCAGCGCAGAGCTGCAGTCCGGCTTGGGAGTGGTGAGGGTGAGGAGAGCAGCAGCACCCAGATGGGTCCTGAAGGTTCCAAAGAGCTGTGAGCATCCCTGCCAAGTGGTGGGAAGAGTGTGTGTGGATAAGGGACTTAGGGACACGTGGGCAGGTGGCTGTCCCACAGGAAAGGCTGGGATGGTGTCTTTACTGTTACTGGATTTCTTGTTGCTCCCTCTTTATTGTAAAACACCAAGAGGCAGAAAGGAAAGAGCCTGGAGTGACTGGTGTCTGCTAGGGACTGCAGTGCAGTGACCTCACACAGAACCACAGAACCATTCAGGTTAGGAAAGACCCCCAGGATCATCAAGTCCAACTGTCAACCCCGCTTTACAAGGTCATCCCTAAACCAGATCCCCCAGTACCACAGCTAAGTGAGTTTTAACCTCATCCAGGGATGGAGACTCAACCCCCACCCTGGGCAGCCCAGCCCAGGGCCTGACCACTCTCTCTGGGAACAATTTCTTCCTGATGGCCAGTCTAACCCACCCCTGTTGCAGCTGGAAGCCCTTCCCTCTGCTTCTGTGGCTAATAACCTGGGAGAAGAGCCCAGCACCAACATCTCTGCAGTGTTCTTTCAGATAGTTGTAGAAAGCGATGAGGTCTCCCCTCATCCTCCTCCTCCTCAAACTAAATAGCCCCAACTCTCTCCATCCCTCCCCATCAGATTGATTCTCCAGGCTCTTCCTCAGTTTCGTTGCTCTCCTCTGCCCTCGCTCCAGCCCCTCGATATCTCCCTTGGACTGAGGTGCTCAAAACTTCCTGGGCACCCTGCTGGCTCCTGTTCAGCCGCCTGGGCACCCAATGACAGGACAAGGGGCACCCAGAGATAGGACAAGGGGCAGCGGGTGTGAGCTGGAACAGAGGAGGTTCCACATCAGTGTGAGAAGGTCCTTCTTGCCAGTGAGGGTGCCAGAGCTCTGGCAGGGGCTGCCCGAGGGTGGATGTGGATTCTCCTTCTCTGGAGATGTTTCAAATCCACCTGGCCATGTTCCTGTGCGACTAGATGTAGGGGATCCTGCTGTGGCAGGGGATTGGAGTGGCTGATCTTTCGAAGTCCCTTCCAATCCCTGATGTTCTGGGATTCTGTGAAACTCTCCTAGAGAGTTTCCTGCTTGCCAAGCCTTGCCCAGCAGCATGGCTGCTCCCTTCATGCCAGCAGTGGTTCCAGGGAGATAGGGGCAGCATCAGATAATCCCGTTGTTCAGTCACCAGCGAGATCAAAGCCAGGGGCGACCCGTGGGTGTTGGAGGACTGCCACCTCCCAAGCTGGTGGCAGACTGAAGGCAGATGCTGATCCCCGTCAGGTACCAGGGCTGTGCCAGCAGAGCGCTTCACTGATCAGAAAGGCTGGAGCTGCACTTTCCCCTCTGGCCCAGAGATTCCCATGGAGCCCAGCCCACAGCCCACCTGTTCAGAGGCACTCTCAGACCTTCCAGCGCTCAGAGAGGAAAACAGCTCGGTGTGCCAGGCAGTGCCAAAACGGAAAGGTCACATCCCAGACAAAGGGAGACCAACTCTATGGTGCATCTCTTGGGTCCCTTCCAACCCCTAACATCCTATGATCCTATAATCTGCCAACCCAGAGTGCCCCCTGCTCCCTCCTCTCCCCAACCGTCAGCAAGGCTCCCTCGGTCCCATTTCACAGAGCACCGGCAGGTCAAGGAATTTACTTGTCTGACAAAGTCTGGCTGAGAAAACTTCTTTCTCTGAAGGACAACGGCTGCCACAAAGGTTAACCCGAGTGCTACATAACCCCAACACTGAAAACCTGCATAGGTGGAGATCTTACAGCCCCATCCCTCTGTGTTTAACTCAAAGGAGCCTGTCTGGGCTTGCCATGAACTGAGGGAGAAAGAGAGATTCCTTTTCCAGCTCTGGCACCTCTGCAGCCTTCAGGTCCACATCCCTCCATCTGCTCTTTCTGGGGTTCCTAGGGAAACACAACTCTGGGCGCTAGAAGTCGAGCAGGGTTAAAGCCCTACACGAGGACACTGAGCAGCTGGGTGCTGAGATGGGGTTTGTTTAAATCAGATGAATAACTAGGAAAAAAGATCAAGGTTTGCAATGGGGAGATAATCTGGGTGATGAGCAGCAGTGTCCCGGCTCCGTGGCCAGGCCCTGTGTGCAGTGCCCAGGCTGGTTCTGCACCACCCAGGCTGGTTCTGTACCACCCTGCTGTGTCACTCAATCACTTTGGTCTCCAGGAATCAATGAGTTTCGAATAGAGAACTAACAGCCACATAATTCAACACCACCCTCTCAGAGGCACCAGTTTCATGGTGGCTGCTGAGCAGCAACAACACCATGAGATGAAATGTTCTCTCAGAATGGAAACTGCATGTCCCCTGCTCCAAGCTGCTATATCCACACCAAGGGGTTGTTTCTGGCGATAAGCAGCAGCCATGGGAGCAGCCCCTGCAGGTGCAGGGAGGGGCCATCTCCACCTGCTCCTTCCAGTCATGTTTCTGCGGGCTGGGGACGTGTGAGTGCTGGCTCAACCATTCACTGCTCCAGCATCTCCGTCTGCCATTAATGCAGATCAGCCGTCCTACCTCAGATTAACATCACTCGCACCAGTCCGCAGATCTGAACTGCATTGCCTCGCTGTTACATGGGCAGGCTACAGCCTACAGAGTCCCAGCTGTACACTTAGCACAAAATGCACCTTATAGAAGGGGAAAGACCCCAGCCCAGGTGAGAGAGATGCTACTTACAAAGTGTTGTTTTCAATCAACTTTCTTCCTCACCCAGTACCACTCTGGCCTTGTACAGAGAAAGGAATCGGTTCAATGTTCTGCAGAAAGAGGGGACATGGAGTTTCTTCAATAAACAAGGTGAGTGCCAGGAAATATCTGTGGGAGAGGGCCCGTCAGTTCCAGAAGAACACAGAGCTGCTGGAGAGAGCCCAGCGCAGAACCACAGAGATGATGGAGGGAGGGGAGCATCTTATTGATGAGGAAAGCCTGAGGGAGCTGGGGCTCTTGAGCTGAGAAAACAAGAGCCTGAGGGGTGACCCCAGGAATGTTGATCAATATGTGAAGGGTGGGTGTCAGGAGGATGGAGCCTGGTTTGTCACTTGCTTTGTGCTGTCAACACCCAGAGTTTCACCAACAACCACCTGATGTCCAGATTTTGCAGCTCCAGCTCCTGGTGCTAGGCCAACACACTCCAGTGCCAGTGCCATGGGTCTTGTACTGGAAGGAGGACTTTAAAGCAAAGTACTCCCAGTTGCAGAGGGCAGTGAGAAAGGGTCTGAAGCTCAAACCCACAGGGCTGGTTTTGCTCCCCACTGTGCTCTTTCCAGCACTATTAATAGTGAAGGGTTCACAGAGCTGCTGCTGGCATTCCAGAGCCTCACATGTGCTTCTGACAGACCAGCCAGCAGCACCACTGCCCACTCTGCCTGAAAGAACATCCCAGCAGTGACTGCCTGTCAGCGCTGCCTCCTTTTCACCCACTTTTCTGTGTGAGTGATGCTGCTCTGATTTCTGTCCTGGCGGCTTTTTGTTCAGAGCCTCCCCATTACCTCCCGCAGCCCTGGCTTGCTCCACTCTGCCATGGCTTAGCAGTAGAGCTCTGACAGAGACTGAGTCACTATGAGCCCTGCACCAGCACTGGTGGCAGTGATGGGCAGAGAGATCGGAATGGCTCTCATGTGAAGGGCAGCGCTGCGGCGGAGCGCAGTCACGGTCTGCTCCAGTCACACAACTGGGAGAACAGGAGGGAGTCCAGGGGACGGGGTGGCAAGACTGGTTAGACAGTCTGGACAGACTCTGCCGCAGCAGGCGTCGGGATGCTGCTGGGAGTGACGACAAGGGATGTAGGATGGGCGGAGGTGAAGGGATGGGGTGGCAGTGCGCAAAAGGCACCTTGTTTTTGAGGGACGTTGCCTTTTGGTCTGTGTGGTGGTGCTTGAAGTTCGACTGCACTGTTGCTGTTGGGAGATGAAAAGGATGTTGTGAGTCAGAGTTCGTTCCAGTTCATTCCCTCCTGGTCACAGGTGTCCAAAGTTCCATCTCTGTAAACATGGTGAAGGTCAGCAACAGCCAGAAGTTTCCATGCTGGCAGTTTCCAAACTTCTCCAGCCAGGCCTGTGCCCTCAAGTGCTCTTTTTGTTCTGTCCTTCCATCAGGCTTCCAAGGAGTTCCTGGCTTTCCACACACCTTTGGCCTCTAACACTGCAAAGGCAGAGGGACCTGCGGTGCCCCAAAAGGCTGGTCTCTACTTCCCTAGGAAAGTATCTTGATTGGCCACAGGTATTTCCTGCTCAGGGTTGGCACAGCAGCCACTTTTCTTGCACAAAAGTTTTGTTGTCTCTGCTGTCATTATAGAAAGGTGAGTAGTGAGGTCTTGTGTTCGTCAGGCTGAGAGGGAGCCACCTCCTCCATCAGCTTAATCGCACAATCCCAGAACATCAGGATGGGAAGGGACTTCAAAAGATAATCCACTCCAATCCCTCTGCCACAGCAGGATCCTCTAGATCCGATCACACAGGAACATGCCCAGGAGAGTTTGAAACATCTCCAGAGAAGGAGACTCAGCAGCTCCCAGTGGGCAGCATCTGCCAGGGCTCTGTGACTCTCACTGGGAAGAAGGTCCTTCTCACACTGAAGGGGAACCTGCTCTGTCCCAGCTCACACCTGCTGCCCCTTGTCCTATCACTGGGTGCCCCTGAGCAGAGCCTGGCTCCATCCTTCTGACACCCACCCTTCACATATTGATCAACACTCATGGGGTCACCGCTCAGGCTCCTTTTTTCCCAGCTCAAGAGCCCCAGGTCCCTCAACCTTTCCTCATCAGGGAGATGCTCCCCTCCTTCCATCATCCCTGTGGCTCTGCAGTGGAGAAGGACCTTTTTCCCAAGTGAGGGTGCCAGAGCCCTGGCAGGGGCTGCCCATGGGCTTGTGGAGACTCCTGGAGACATTTCAAACCCTCCTGGCCATGTTTCTGTGTGACTGGATCTAGGGGATCCTGCTGTGGTGGGGGGACTGGACTGGAGGATCTTTCGAGGTCCCTTCCAGTCCCTGATCTTCTGGGGTTCTGTGGTCCTGCTGTGCCAAGCCAGTGTGGGGACAGGGACTGACAGGTGAGTAAATGTGAGGGACCAGCAAATATCACATGGGCTGAAGGTGAGTGAAACGAAGACCATCGCCAGAGGCTCAGTGTTGATGCCGTGTTTTCTGAATGCCGTGGCCACAGAAGCCCGTCAGAGCGCTGATCAGACTGGCCCGGAACAACTCCCGTGCCCGATGCCCCCCAGTTCTCAGATGTCTCTCACAGCGCGAACTGAGCCTGTGCCCTGCTCCGGAGCCTCGCCCTTTGCTGCCAGCGGTGTGAGCAGCCCTCCCACCTTCCTTTCACCAGCTCTTCTGTGCAATGGTCTCTAATCCTCCCGACTCCCAGCCCCTGCTGCCTCCCCTCCCCTCCGGCAGCCCGAGGTCTGCGCCGAGAGGCTGCCCCTCCGTTTGCGGGAACCTTTGTCACTCGGGGCTTTAAAACCGAGCAGGCGCTTAATGGCCCTTTAGCCCCCACTTGGCTGTTGAGCTCTCCACTACCCTCATGAGTTTTCCCCTCGGTTGTGCAGGATTTAGGCTGCACATTCCAGTGCATCCGGTGCTGAGTTCGGAACAGAAGGAAGAAGGCAGCATCCCCCATGCAAACGCTTCAGCCAGATGCTCTCCTTACTGCTCCCCAAAGGACAAAACCGAGACAGCCTGCAGCCGCAGGACCCACCTACCCCATTTCTAGTCTCTAAGTAGAGCCCTGCTGAGCAGCGGCACCCGCGCTGCTGCTGGTTCTGTGCCGGGGCTGAGTGCCCGCAGCCGTCTGTGCCAATCGTTCCCAGGGAGATGCAGCCCTTCCAGGAAGCGGCCCCGGGAACATCCCCGAGTCGGGAAACCACAACCAAAGCGGCTGTGGTTGAGCTGAGAGCCAGAACTTCCTTGTGAAACGGCAGCGTGCGGAGAGTCACAGGAAGGTGATCTCAGGTTCGGACTGCTGAGGGGCTGCTGGAAGCTCTCCTATAGCAGGGGACCAGGTTCCAGCTTTATTTCCCCAGCTGTTACCACAGAATCCCAGACCATCAGGGCCTGGAAGGGACCTCTCTGGAGAGGTTTGGAGCCTGCCTGGACATCTTCCTCTGCAGCTTGATCAGGGGGATTGGACTGGGATCAGCTGTGGCAGGGGGATTGGACTGGATGATCTTTCAAGGTCCCTTCAAATCCCTAATGTTCTGTGTGAATCTGTGAATCAACAGATCATCCATTCCCATCTTCCTGCCACAGCAGGATCCCCTAGATCCAGTCACACAGGAATGCAGCTGGGGATTTGAAATGTCTCCAGAGAAGGAGACTCCACACCCACCCTGGGCAGCCCCTGCCAGGGCTCTCCCACATCTCTTCAGAAGATGCTCTAAAGTTTCCGCTGTTGTTTAGCAGGTGAGGGAGACGTGATCAGCAGTGGGAGCTGGAGAACTGCCTTTCTTCTGGGACTCCTTGTTTTCCCTGTCCCGTTGCTTTGGTGCTAACCTTTGCCCAAAGCAGAGTCCCTGCCCTGTCAGGCTGGAAGAAGCATCTGCCTGACCCGCTGCCCAGACAGCACCACATGTGTTTACGTGATTCCCGAAGGCACTGAACCACTGCTGTGACAGCTGCATGCTTGTCCGTCCACAGCCTGCTGTCCCTGAATAGTGCTTGATGGCAAAGCAACACTCTGGGAGCCCCAAAACGTAGCTGTGGCCACATCCTCTGCCTCATCCTGTGCTCTGCTCTTTTGGGTTTCATTACCAGGCAGCCTGAGCAGCCTCCTGACCCCAGCAAGGAGCTGTTTCTCGAGCCAGGGCTTTTTGCACAGAGTGTGTGTGGCCAGCCAGCCGCACCTTGCTCCTTGCTCCCCGCAGCCAGCAGAGGCTGAAAGACAGTTTTAGAGCTTTTATTGCTCCTGGCAAACAGGAAGAAAAAGCAGGACTAGGAAACAGCAGGATGCATTTCAGGGGACAACTAGAGATCACCACATTGGGAATGAGTGCCCGGTGCCAAGATCCAAGACTGGGAGATCTAGATCTGGATCTTCTCTGGACAGCTGTCCAGAGAAGAGCATGAAGCTGCACTGGATGGCAAAATGAAGCCCCACTGTTGATAAATGGCTGATAACATGATGTTGAATCAGGAGTGCAGCCAGCAAAACAGGTGAAGTAATGATGTGGCTCAACTGCACTCTGGAAAAGCCTTGGATAAAGCAGTTGCTCGGGGCTTCTCTCCAAAGAAGACACGACCTGGCTGAGCAGCCTGCAGGGAGGCTCACAGAAAGTCACCAGGGAGCCCACAACCTGCTTTCACAACCCGTGAAGGCAGACAGCTGCACGTGAAAGTGTAAAACGCTGCGCAACAGGGAACACATTTCTCCTTGGGCTCGTGCTGCATCAGCCAAGAAGTAACATGCTTGAGCTGCAGCAAGAGTGATTGAAGTGAGAGACAGAGTGAGAGAAGTCGTGGCAAGGAACGGTGAAATCACTCTGGTGGATTGCCTGGGGATGTGAGCAGTCTCCATCACAGGAGTCTTAAAAAACATCGAGATGTGGCTCTCAGCGGGGGTTGGTTTTGATTAAGTTGGGTTTGTGGTGAAGAGATGGATTGTCTCTTCTCTGGGGCCCCTTTGGGTTGTCTGTGGTGCTGGTGTTTGTCTTCTGTCATCAGAAGAGGGTGTTTGTTCTCCTTCCCGTGGTTTTGGCTGCACTAAGACATAGCCAGGGCTGAACTCATTCTTCTCATCACCGCGGAGCAGCTGACGCTGCCAGATGCACCCTGCCATTGTTTACAGACCCTGTGGCCCATGCAGAGCGACCACTGGCTATGGCCAGTCTTTGCCAGGATCCCCGGTCATCACAGCACTCTTCCTTACTGATGTGCCATGGTCTAGCCTTGAGCTCTGTGGTGACAGGTTGGACTTGATGATCTATGAGGTCTCTTCCAACCTTGATAATACTGTGATACTGTGATACTGTGATGTGAAAAGTTACCAGCTCACCAAAAGGACACTGAGGTTGTGAGGGCAGTGAAACAGGCACTGAGACACAGAGCCGCTGCCAGGCATCTGCCAAACTTTCCAGGCAGAGGTTTATTCCAACTGCTTCGGAGAGCCCAGTGCAGAGCCACAGAGATGATGGAGGGAGGGGAGCATCTCCCTGACGAGGAAAGGCTGAGGAAGCTGGGGTTCTTGAGCTGGGAAAAAAGGAGCCTGAGGGGTGACCCCATGGATGTTGATCAATATGTGAAGGGTGGGTGTCAGGAGGATGGAGCCAGGCTCTGCTCAGGGGCACCCAGTGATAGGACAAGGGGCAGTGGGTGTGAGCTGGAACAGAGCAGGTTCCACATCAACGTGACAAGAACCTTCTTCCCAGTGAGGGTGACAGAGCCCTGGCAGGGGTTGCCCAGGGGTGTTGTGGAGTCTCCTTCTCTGCAGATGTTTCAAACCCACCTGGACTGTTCCTGTGTGACTGGATCTAGAGGATCCTGCTGTGGCAGGGGGATTGGACTGGAGGATCTTTCAAGGTCCCTTTCAATCCCTGAGGTTCTGTGATTCTGTGATCCCATCCCATCGCCTCCACTTCAAAAGCTGAACTACAACACAGTATAGCACAAAGCCAAAGTGCAGTGACAGTGCCAACCCCCCAGGACAGGTATTTCTAGAGGCAGTGCGACAGAACAGGCTGTACTGCAGTGAATGACGCTGCCCTGGGCACTGGCCGGGTGGCTCTGCTCAAGCCACATTGGGTTGCCAAATCATGGCTGCTGTGTGAAAAGGAAGTAAATAAATAAGCAGAAGTTCCCGGTGGCTGGCTGATCAAAGCGAGAGCTCATCACCGTGTCCTAAGCACAGAGCTGCCTTCCAACCTGCAGCCCACGTAGATGCCCTTGTGTGATGTCTGATGGGAACTGATAGTTCTGTAGCCCAAGAAGCTGAGGGGAGAAATAGATGGGTATCAGGGCTTTGCTCAGGGGATTGCTCTATTCAGCAGTTCCTTTTTGTGTGTTTGAGGTCCACACGAGGATCCCTCAGGCAGCGTCAGACAATAAGGACTTGTACAAGCTGCCGGGTTAGAAACAGTATTCAATGGTGTCACAGCTCTGACTCGTGCCGTCGCCCTACACGTTCACTCCAGAAGCTTAGTAATTCCATTCCCAATGGGAACAAGAGCCTCAGGGTGTCAGGAAAGAGAGACCCTCACCTGCAGCCCCCCCGCTGACTCAGAGCGCAAGCAGCCACACGTGGGGTGCTGCAACTGTCTCACTCAGTGGCCTGAGGCCTACAGGGAGGGTGAGTTGTGCACTAACCTGCTCTGTTCCTCTCCAAGCAGGAACAGAAAGGGTGAGGAAAAACAATCCCATTGCTCTTTATGGTGGTGTCTGAGGAGTCTCTGAGTGAGGCTGTACCACATGTTTCCACATCAATGTGAGAAGGACCTTATTTCCAGTGAGAGTGACAGAGCCCTGGCAGGGACTGCCCAGGATGGGTTGTGGAGTCTTCATCTCTGGAGACTATTCAAACACGCCTGGTCATGTTCCTGTGTGACTGGATCTAGGGGATCCTGCTGTGGCTGGGGGATTAAATTGGATGATCTTTCAAGGTCCCTTCCCATCCCTGATGTTCTGAGACTCTGTGATATGAAGGACTGTAGCCGGTGGTTTGTGTTGTCTCTTGCACCTTCTCTCCCGGGAGTTCATGGCAGCAGTCGGTGCTTTTGTTCCAGACTGGCAAACCTTGGAGCAAGGACTGTCCTGTTTTAAAACACCATCTCAAAATGAGGGAACGTCTCCAGTTCCACAGAGCAATGATGCTGGGCTTCCTGTTCTGCATCTGGAATCACATCTCTGGAGAAAGTGAAACATGAGTGTCTCTGGTGCTACTGTCCTGAGCTCCCACCTCTATTTCTGCTTCCCATCAAGAAAAACTCTGCAGGTGTGAGCTCCTGTAAGACCCCACAGCCACAGTGTCAGCAACACCTGATGGGCTCTCACTGCCATCAGCCTCCACCCCTGAACGGCTGCAGCCTAGCACCAGCTGCAAGTGGGAAGGGGATCGTGGAGGAGAAGGTGGCAGCTCTTGCTTTCAGATGGGAACCTCTGAACACGTCAGGAGACTGTGTTATCTGACAGCCTGGCTTTAACCCTGGCATGTCCTCACAGCCAGAAGAGAGAAGTTCTGTTAGCGTGGGAAGAGCAGAGGAAGAGGATGGGCATGTGGACTCCATTGTGCAGGGTAGTTACTGCTTCCCACATGAGAACGAAGAGAGGCTGGTGGGTAGAGCACAGGGGGAGCTGGAGTTGGGAGCGGGTGGGCTGGGTGGGTTAGATCTGGGACTCCAGAACCTCTGCCAAAGGATACCTTTGTGAGTGAAGACTTCCAGGAGTGGGAGCCTGGGCCAGTGGGAGACTTGTGGAGTCTTGGTGAGTGCGACACGGGTGGTTTGGCACTGTGCAGCAGCGTGGGCTGCATAGCGATTGTTGAACGTAGTGGGTGGTGTGCATCAGCGCAGGCTGTGTAGTGGGTGCTGCGTGGCAGAGCGTGGGCTGCATAGTGGGTGTTGTGCAGCAGTGCAGGCTGCATAGCGGGTGTTGTGCAGCAGAGCAGGCTGCATAGCGGGTGTTGTGCAGCAGAGCAGGCGAATACAGCTAGGGAGCATGACACGGGTTTGTAAGAGCCAGGTGGGCAGCTGCTGGGCTTCAAGGCTNGCAGGCTGCATAGCGGGTGTTGTGCAGCAGAGCAGGCTGCATAGCGGGTGTTGTGCAGCAGTGCAGGCTGCATAGCGGGTGTTGTGCAGCAGAGCAGGCTGCATAGCGGGTGTTGTGCAGCAGAGCAGGCTGCATAGCGGGTGTTGTGCAGCAGAGCAGGCGAATACAGCTAGGGAGCATGACACGGGTTTGTAAGAGCCAGGTGGGCAGCTGCTGGGCTTCAAGGCTGTCGAGAGAGAAGCTGTTAGCTTTCAGCACTTCAGATAAGTAAATGGGGACCGGTAGTGTTTGTCAAGTTCCCTGAGCAGTTATCAGGCTTGATGAGAGCTTCTTTGCACAGCAAGGCAGACTGAACCCTCACATCCTTCAGCGCAGGGCTTGTACAGCAGAACTGCTGCAGCCTGTGGAGCAGAGATCTGCTCAGACCCTCACAAAGGCCTCCGTCAGCCCTGAACACAGGAGGCGGGGTGGGAGAGGCAAAGTGCTGCTTCTCCATGTGCAGCAGGGGTACTCTGAGCGACTGGCAGCTTCTCACCAGCATTAGGGAGCATGGTGATGGACTTGGAAAGGCTGTGAACAAATGCAGCCAGTTAACACAACCTCATCCAACAGTCACAATGGACCTTGATTTCTTTGAAAGAGCTTTAATGACTCTGCTCATTACGCAGCGTAGGAGCAGCTTATGGTGGCCAACACACAGGGAATGATGGCAACAAGTTACTGACGTGGTCCTGGCCACCATCTGCGCTGAAAAGCTTCCTTCTGCCTGATGAACTTTACCTTGTGTTTGCTAATGAGATCACAGAGCCACAGGATCCCATAGCATTAGGGATGGGAAGGGACCTCAAAAGATCATCTTGTCCAGTCCCCCTGCCACAGCAGGATTCCCTAGATCCAGTTGCACAGGAACAGTCCAGGATGGCTTGAAACGTCTCCAGAGAAGGAGACTCCACAACCCACCCTGGGCAGTCCCTGACAGGGCTCTGTCAATCTCAGTGGGAAGAAGGTTCTTCTCACTTTGATGTGGAACCTCCTCTGCTCCAGCTCACACCCGCTTCCCCTTGTCCTATGACTAGGTGCCCCTGAGCAGAGCCTGGCTCCATCCTCCTGACACCCACCCTTCACATATTGATCAACATTCATGGGGTCACCTCTCAGGCTCCTTTTTTCCCAGCTCAGGAGCCCCAGCTCCCAAAGAGCCCCACATTCCTGTGTGGACTCAGCCAGCCCTGCAGGGCCAGCAGGCAAGGACTGCAGCAGTTTTATTTACGAGTAAATGACACAAGCTCCAAGATCAAAAAGCAAATAAACCAGTAATGGTGCCTGTACCAAATTAAAATGTCTCTAATCTTCCTGATTCCATTTTATTTATTTCACTAATTTAATGCCTGGAACAAGTCTAAGCATCAACAAAATCTCCTCCGCCACCCCTCCACACAGACGATACACATGGTTTCAGGGAAATGGGCTGACATGGTCAAAGAAAACCTGCACTGTGCAAGCGCTGCTCTTTCCTACCTCTCCTGAAGCACTACTCAGATGCTGCAAACTGGGATGGAGTCAGGAATCACAGAGTCCCAGAACATCAGGGATAGGAAGGGACCTCGGAAGATCATCCAGTCCAGTCTCCCTGCCACAGCAGGATCCCTTAGATCCAGTTGCACAGGAATAGTCTGGGTGGGTTTGAAATGTCTCCAGAGCAGGAGACTCCACAACCCCCCTGGGCAGCCCCTTCCTTGCCTCTTCTCCCCTGTGTTTCCTTGCTGCAGGTCACCAGATGGCAGGACTGCAGCTCTGTGCTTGAAGCATTCCCAGCTCCCAACATGCAAGAAGACAGCAGTGAGACCTCTGCCATTAGTGCTCGCAGCCTCTTGCCTCTGTGCTCTCAGCCCTGGCTGGAGCAGTGATGCTGCCCTTCACTAAGGAGACCCAGAGGTGGTTCCCCAGGACAGCCAGTGCTGGGCGGTGCCTGCAGCAGATGAGAGCACTGGCTCACCGCTGCTTTGCTTCAGCCTTAACTCTGGCAAACTCTTGGAAAATGATTCGGGGGTATGTGAGGGCCTCCCAGTTCCTTGGCATCATGATTCACAATTCCCGCGGAGACTTGCCCAACTCTCTGTGAGCAGCGCTGCAGGAACGCTTGCCAACCTCCTGTGAGGCTTTGCCAGAAGGATTCCAGACTGAGGAACTAGCTTCTCTGCAGCGCCTGACAGCGGCCTGTCAGTCAGACGGTGCTCTCCCCATCCCTCATAGGTTTCCTGGGGCAGTCCCAAGCTGCCAGCTTGGCCATGTGCAAGCTCTGGAGTCAGGGAGGCAACTGAAGCTCAGTGCAGGCTCCGGATCATCTCCAAGGGAGCAGTTTGCAGCCACGCTTGAGGCAGATCAGCGCTTCTGTGATTGATTACTGCCTGTGCTCCAGTGAGAGGACAGATTACAGTTGTGTAACAGCAGTCATTAGTCTGCAAGTACAAGCTGGACAAAGCAAGGCTGCACCAAAGGCCTCTCCCAAGTATCTAAGTCACTCAGAAGTTCAGATTTCTTTTCCTCACACAGTTTGTGTCCCGTTTGCTCCTGCCTGTGGATGAGGTCTGTCCATGGGCAGCAGCAGAGCTGAGACACAGCACTGGACCAGTGAGGGATGCTGCAGTCCAGAGGTGCAAAGACAAGGTGAGCCATCAAGTCTCTCTGTCCTGTGCTTTGCCTGAGAAGATCTTAGGTGATCGCACAAAATCCCAGAGCATCAGGGATTGGAAGGGACCTCGAAAGATCATCCAGTCCAATCCCCTGCCACAGCTGTCAGGTTTTGAGTCCAACTACAATCTTGGAGTTGATAAATGGGGGCTGTTATCCCTTGATGCCACAAAGGCCTTTGTTCCCGTTTCATTCAGACATTCAGGTCTTGTTTGACAACAGCACTGTCCCCTCTTTTTGACACCAGCTGCTCACTGGACATGGATTCTGGGGTGCGAGTGCCTCAGGTGGTGCTTTGGAGCAGCAATCCTCTTCACTTTGTGTGCTCAGCTCTACAAACCCAGCCGGTTTCCCCACACAAAAGAGAAGACAACAGCATCATGCTCTGCTCTGCCCTGCTGAGACCACATCTGGAATCTAGTGTCCAGTTCTGGGCCCCTCAGTTCCACAAGGACATAGAGCTGCTGGAGAGAGCCCAGCACAGAGCCACAGGGATGATGGAGGGAGGGCAGCACCTCCCTGATGAGGAAAGGCTAGGGCTCTTGAGCTGAGAAAAAAGGAGCCTGAGGGATGACCCCATGGATGTTGATCAATATGTGAAGGGTGGGTGTCAGGAGGATGGAGCCAGGCTCTGCTCAGGGGCACCCAGTCATAGGACAAGGGGCAGCAGGTGTGAGCTGGGACAGAGGAGGTTCCCCATGGATGTGAGAAGGACCTTCTTCCCAGTGAGCCAGTGCCAGAGCCCTGGCAGGGGCTGCCCAGGGGGATTGTGGAGTCTGCTTCTCTGGAGATGTTTCAAACCCTCCCGGCCACGTTCCTGTGTGGCTGGATCTAGGGGATCCTGTTGTGGCAGAAGTTCTGGACTGGAGGATCTTTCTCTGAGGTTCTGGGCTTCTGTGATCACGCAGCCACCTAAGGCCTGAGAACTGTGGGGTCACAAAGTCTCTGCAGATGTGCACAAAGAGCTTTAGTACCCCTGATGATTCCAGCTCCTGCTTTCAAAGCCGTGAGCTGGGGTGTTAGCCTGCACATCTGCTCCCAACATGAATCATGTCAGTGGTATCCAGCAGTGGAGGCTGCACAGTGTCACGCTCACATCTCACTGAACAGCAGATCCCTCCAGTTCCCCAGGAGCCAGGTGGGGGTCACAAATGTGGAGCACAGAACTGCAAATAGCAAGAAAGTCCTTATGTTTGTTATTTACTAGTAAATCTCCCCAAACAATGGACTTCTCAAGGGAACTGATTCCCGTGGTCTTTGGGGCCATTGGCCTAGGGCAGGGCTTTTTGAAGGGCACAACTTGTAAAAAACCATCCTAGTACTAGGTATCCCAGAACGACAGAACATCAGGGATGGGAAGGGACCTCGAAGGATTATCTAGTCCCATCCCCTTGCCACAGTAGGATCCCCTAGATCCAGTTGCACAGGAACATGGCCAGGTGGATTTGAAATGTCTCTAGAGAAGGAGACTCAGCTGGATATATAGAGCTGTGAAGAAACCTCCCAGTAGTTTGGGCCCTAAGTCAGTGTGCAGTGGACCCATGTCTCCCATGCCCCAGAGATCTGGTCCTTCCCCGCTGACCAAAAGCAGGACCATCTAGAACAGGCTACCCAGGACTGTCCAAGTGGGTTTTGAGGCTCCACGACCTCTCTGTGCAACTTGCAGCTAGAAGGTCTTTACTTCAGTTTAAAATGTATTTTAGCTTGTGTTCCTCTCCTTCAGTGATAAGAAGATGATGGAGGGAGGGGAGCATCTCTCTGATGAGGAAAACCTGAGGGAGCTGGGGCTCTTGAGCTGGGAAAAAAGGAGCCTGAGGGGTGACCCTATAGATGTTGATCAATATGTGAAGGGCAGGTGTCAGCAGGATGGAGCCAGGCTCCACTCAGGGACACCCAGTCACAGGACAACGGGTAGCAGGTGTCAGCTGGAACACAGGAGGTTCCTCATCAATGTAAGAAGGAACTTCCTCCCAGTGAGGGAGCCAGAGCCCTGGCAGGTGCTGCCCACTGGGAGCTGCGGAGTCTCCTTCTCTGGAGACATTTCAAACCACCTGACCATGTTCCTGTGTGACTGGATCTAGGGAATCCTGTTGTGGCAGGGGGACTGGACTGATTTCCGAGGTCCCTTGCCATCCCTGATGTTCTGGGATTCTGTACAAGCACAGGCCTTTAGCTACGGACAATGGGATGGAGACAACCTGGCAGAAGTTTCCCCATCTCCTTGTCCTTTGGCCCAAGCATCAAGCAGCAGCATTTTTCTTATTGGACTGTCCTAGCTGCTAGTATTAGAGATGAGCTATTAGCAGACACTTCACAAGGCACCTTCTGAGACAGAGCATGAGCTGAGAAGCTCTGCAGTTCTCTGAAAGGAAGAGATAAGGAGGCTTATAAATCAGGCTGCTAGAAGAGAAAAACGGAGACAAATTCCACGCAGCAGCAGGGCTCGCAGGCACGCCACGGCGCTCCAACTGCCCCAACAGCTTTATTTATTACTCACAGTTTGGAAGGAGGGATGGAAGTGTAAGCCAGGGGATGATTAAAGAGTGAGCTGGGGAAGTTTAAGATCCGTCAGAATAAATCTGAGTAATGAACAGCATTGACGGTGTCTGTTCAAAGCAGAGGAATAAGGACAAAGGGTAAAGCTCCATGAACAATTAGCCATGGATTCTGCTCGCAGCTGTACCTGTGCCAACCAGCTACACCCACGTGCAGCTCCCATCCACTGGCCCATGGTGCTTGTGTGCAGGCAGGGGGGAGACCAGCGGCCACAGCTGGGGACAGTCACTGTGCACCCAAGCAGCTCTGCCAAAGCTCACCTTACTTCAGCTTGAATTTCTGACTCTGCTCTCTTCTTATCTCCTGCCAGCACCAGCTCTCCCAGCGCAGGCTTCAGCTGCCCCTTCTGGAAGATCGGAAGGCTGTGGGAAGGTCTCTGTGCTGCCTTTAACCCTTATTTTCCTTGCACTCTGGGCTTAGCATCTTTCCAGGTGCTTTTGCTGAGCTGCCTGAATGACAGTGCAGGGTCAGTACTTGCAGGCAAGCAGCACGTCCCTTGCTCCTGGCCAAAGTAGCCCCAGCAGCCACCACTGTGCTTCACTGTCTGCAGCAAGCACTCAGCGCTGGGCCTGCCCTGCTCAGGGTGCTGTGTGGAGAGAGGCTCACACATCACCCTCCTGAGAGGAAGGGACACAGCCTCGAGGTGTGGTGATGCTCAGAGGGTGTTTTTGTCATGCAGAGTACAGCAGGCAACCCTCTGCAGCCTCAGAGCCCTTCGATGTCCCCACTAGCCCTGTTCACCAAGAACTTCACTCTGCCGTACCCTGCTAGGCAGAGACAACCACCACTGCACACACCCTGCCCTGGCTAGTTGTGGTCTGTGGCAACAGAACAAGCTCCCAGGGAAGTGTTTTTGTCACGAGGTCTCTCAGATACCGGAGATGAGTTATCAGGACCAGGTGAGTATACCCTGCTCGTCAGAGATGCCACTTGCTCCAGGGTTTGAAGAGCTTCCCTACACCTGCTTGCTCACGGACAAAGGCTCTCACTCGCCACACAAGTTAGTATTCTAAAGACCAAAGATCAGTGATGCTGAGGTGCACAGTCCCCTCCAGAGGCATGCCAGCTCGCCAGGTACCACACAGACAGGCAGCAGGCTTTCCCCGATGTGCTGCCTGTCTGACAGGAGCTGCTCACCACGAGGCCATTGCAGATGGGACCAGCCGCTTGTCAGCTGAGGGGGAATCCCTCTCCTGCCTCTGCAGTGCTCCACAGCCCCTTGCATGCTCCTGAAGGGTTAAGCTCCTGAGCAGAGGCCTAGGATCATGGCGCTGCAACATCTGGGTGCAATTACTGAGCTGCGTCAGCTTGCATCAGACAGCGGAGCTGTGCCCTCAGAGCAGCCTAAAGGCCACATTCCCTCAGGGAGCCACCAGAGCAGCAAAGCCTGAGGCTGGGCTTCGCAGCTCAAGCTCAATGCAGGTGATGCTGCATCCAGAGGTATCTGCACTTGGGTTCAATGGAGTCTCCCTCAACCTGTTAGGCTGCAGACATGATCTTCACAGCACGACGTGTGGTGCCGGCTTGAGCAGAGTGGGGCTTTCCCTGTTTGGATGATTGGAACTATTTTCCCCACTGAAGCTTCCATTCACCTTTCAGACCGTGGCCAGCTGTCTCTGTTTCTCTCCCTGTCTGCCTCTGACTCACACCGTTACCTGCTGAACGCACGTGGTGGTCAGCAGCTGCGCCCCTGTCCTGTAAGCACAGGGGGAATCGGTCCTCTTGGCCAGGTGACCACACTGCTGCCAGGGCCCTAAAACACCAACCAAACTGCACTGATTTACTGGTCCTGTGGAATTGAGCAGCCCTTTGGCAGCAGCCACCACCCACACAAAGTATAGCACAGCATGATGGCCAGGAGACAGCAGTGGGCTATAGTGGCCAAGGACAGGGGCATCCTGGGGTGGGTCAGAAGCAGGGTGGTCAGCAGATCAAGAGAGAGTATCCTCCCCCTCTACTCTGTCCTGCTGAGACCACATCTGGAATCTAGTGTCCAGTTCTGGGCCCCTCAGTTCCACAAGGACACAGAAGCTGCTGCAGAGACCCCAGTGCAGAGCCACAAGGATGATGAAGGGAGGGGAGCATCTCCTTGATGAGGAAAGGCTGAGGGAGCTGGGGCTCCTGAGCTGGGAAAAAAGGAGCCTGAGGAGTGACCCCATGGATGTTGATCAATATGTGAAGGGTGGGTGCCAGGAGGATGGAGCCAGGCTCTGCTCAGGGGCACCCAGTGATAGGACAGGGGGCAGTCAGTGTCAGCTGGAGCAGAGCAGGTTCCTCATCAGTGTGAGAAGGACCTTCTTCCCAGGGAGGATGCCAGAGCTCTGGCAGGGGTTGCCCAGGGGTGTTGTGGAGTCTCCTTCTCTGGAGATGTTTCAAACCCTCCTGGCCATGTTCCTGTGCGACTGGATCTAGGGGATCCCGCTGTGGCAAGGGGATGAGACCTGAATTTGAGGTCCCTTCCAATCCCCAGTGTTCTGCAATTCTGTGGTTTGCTCCTTTATTCCTTTGTGCTGGTCCCTGCACTGGGGCTGGGCGGGTTCCACTGTTCCCCTTCGAGGATTAAGTGGAAATCCAGTACAAAATTAGAAACTGGATTCCATTTCCTCCAATTCCCTGAAGACAGCACTATTTCTCTTTTCAGAACAGCAGTCACAAACCCCCTCTGAGCAAGGAAAGAGAACCCTTCTGCTTTGCTCCATAACGGTGTGAGCCTCACAGCACCCCGTGGGACCACGTTCTGAGTCTGGACAAGGGTGACTGCGCAGGAATTCATGAAGGTGGACAATGTTCATGAGGGAAACTCAGGAAGAGAATTCCCAGGCACAGCCCGTGGTGTGTGCTGCTGGCACGGCAGCAGCTCACTGCTGGCTCCCGGCTGCTTCCTCCAGTTTGTACCAGGGGCTCAGAGTCAGACCAGGGCTTTAGGGAGGGTGTAAAGAGCATGGGCTGAAAACCCCCACACTGGAGCAGAGCCCACTTGGAAACAGACACGCGTGGAGCAATTCCCCCGATTGAGGTAGCGAGGCACTCCCCGAGGATGTCGCATGCACTTTGCACTGCTGGTTGCTGTTTGTTTCATCAGAAATGTCTTCCTTGCTCCCTGCTGCCATTCCCCAGCCTCTCCTGGCTCCACTGCACAACCTCTCCTGGCTGCTGCAGCAGGGCCTCTCCCCGCTGCAGGGCCTTGCTGCAACCGCAGGCTGCCTTGACAGCAACGGCACTGGAACGCTGGGCCTTGCCAAGGTTGTCTTTATTTAGACAAGGTTCCTGCTTTCTGAGCTCTCTTATAGGAACAGAGGGGTCAACGAGCAGCCACGCTGCACCTCGAGCTGTGGAGGCTGCACCGAATGTGTTGGGAAGGGGCTTCCCACAGTCCTGCCTGGTTCTGTTTCTTCTCCATTTCTTACAGGGAAAAGAGGAACTGCAGAATAATTTAGCAGCACGAGAGACAGATCTGTTCTAAGTACAGGCCCAGGTCACAGCCAACCCTTCTTGCTGCCAAGAGAGACAGTCCGGACAGCAGCCAGAGCCTGGACTTCGTACAAGCCCAGAATCACAAAACATCAGGGATGGGAAGGGACCTTGGCAGAACATCCAGTCCAATCCCCTGCCACAGTAGGATCCCCCAGATCCAGTTGCACAGGAACATGTCCAGGTGGGTTTGAAACGTCTCCAGAGAAGGAGACTCCACAACCCCCGTGGGCAGCCCTGCCAGGGCTCTGGCATCCTCCCTGGGAAGAAGGTCCTTCTCACACTGATGTGGAACCTCCTCTGTTCCAGCTCACACCCGCTGCCCCTTGTCCTATCGCTGGGTCCCACGAAGCAAAGCCTGGTTCCATCCTCCTGACACCTGCCCTTCACATATTGATCAACATTCCTGGGGTCACCCCTCAGGCTCCTTTTTTCTCAGCTCAAGAGCCCCAGCTCCCTCAGGCTTTCCTCATCAGGGAGATGCTCCCCTCCCTTCACCATCCATGTGGCTCTGTGCTAGACTCTCTCCAGCAGCTCTGTGTCCTTGTGGAACTGAGGGGCCCAGCACTGGACATCCCCGGACCCCCCTTGCTAGAGGAGTGGCAGATGAGACATGGCTCTCTTTTCCCTCCCTTCATGATACAGCAGACAATGGCAGATCCAACACAGGGTGTGTGCTGACCTGTGCCTGTGCTCCCCCAAGGGTCTGGAGCCTGATGTGAAGCATCCCCCCAGGGCACCACGCCTGTGGGCAGCCAGTAGTGCTGAAGGGTTGGCAGCTGGAGACCAGGAACACTCCAAACTGGAGATGACAAGAGTGACAGAAATGAGCTTTTCCCAGGCCAGTGACAAAGCCAGGAGCAGAGGTCTGGTTCCCTCTTAAACTCAAAGTCTTCCCTAAATGTACACGGGATGAGCGCAAGAGACCGATCTGGGTGTAACTCACTCAAACTCTAGACACCCTGCTGCCCCTCCTGCTTGGGTGTCAAGCCTAGAGCCACGAGCTGAGCTCTGGGCACAGTCTTTGCACAGGAACACCACTGGTTTATCTGGAAACAGGACTGGGACTGGGAGTCAGGAGCAGGATGTGAATCCTTATGAGTCTGTGAGGAACAACAGGAGCAGGACCTGAGCATGGGTATCGCTTCCACATCCCCATGCAGAGCATTCGGGATGAATATTTCATCAGTTCAGAGAGTGTTTCAGAGATCTGCATGATAAAACCTACTGGTTATGTTTAAAGAGGTTAGCATCTCATCGGAATAGATTTACTGAGGCTTTCACCCGCACAAATTCCTCATTATTCTGCTGTGAAACCGTCCTCAGCTGCTCACTGAGTCTTCTCCTTTCATGGAGGTGGGAAGCAGAGGCCTCAGACAAAGCAGATGATGTTTGGTCAGACAGAGATTGAAGTCGGCCAACTACTGTCGCTGATAAGGCTGCTGACGGAAGACACAGCTTGGGGGCAGAGTTGGAAGCACAGGATGGAGCTGCCCCATTCCCAGCTGCAGCCACCCAGGTGAAGTTGGGCAGCAGGCATTGCACCTTGTCTGCTGCTGGGACTGGTAAGTGCCCCTTGCAGAAACAGCCTTCCTGCTGCACTTCGTGACTCAGGAACTGGTCCCAGGCTATCCATAAACATGAGGGTACTGCGTCTCCATCTCCGAGAGCCAGCTACCGCCTCACAGCCACAATAAATCAGAGCACTGGCACTGCACTACAACACCTGATGGTATCGGCAGCAGGTGAAGCCACTATACAGCTGCCAGCTTTACCATTAGCTTTGAAGTGACCGGACGGATGATGTGCAAGGTTTAGCTTCCGAGCAGAGCTGTGCAACACGCTGGGTCAGTTATCTAGTGATGGATAGCCAGAGGGACAGCCAGGCTTGCAGACAGCACTCAACATCTCTGTAGCTCCAGAGCCAGCCCTATGCACTGCAACTGCCTGCACACTTGTAAACTCTAACATTTGAGTCCTGGGATGTGGACTGCTGGATAATCTGTTTGCATTTGGTACCCTGATTCACATCACTCCGAGCTGTTGTCCACAGCACAGGAAATCAGCAGCCACCACCCCAGGATGGGAAGCAGCGGAGGTTGGTCTCCTCTAGCTGTGTGTCAAACCCTACCTACATCAGAGCTAGAGCCCTCTTCTGCACTGTCAACATGCCATTCGCTCTCCTCAGCAGACCTTTCACAGAATCCCAGAACATCAGAGATTAGAAGACACCTCAAAAGATCACCCAGTCCAATCCCCCTGCCATAGCAGGATCCCCTAGAACCAGCCATTAGGGATGGGAAGGGACCTCAAAATGTCAACCAGTCCAGTCTCCTGCCACAGCAGGATCCCCTAGATCCAGTTGCACGGGAACATGGCCAGGAGGGTTTGAAATGAGAGAAGAAGACTCCACAGCCCCCCCGTGGGCAGCTCCTGCCAGGGGTCTGGCATCCTCCCTGGGAAGAAGGTCCTTCTCACACTGATGTGAAACCTCCTCTGTTTCAGCTAACACCTGCCCCTTGTCCTATCACTGGGTGCTCCTGAGCAGAGCCTGGCTCCATCCTTCTGACACCCACCCTTCACATATTGATCAACATCTATAGGGTCACCCGTCAGGCTCCTTTTTTCCCAGTTCAAGAGCCCCAGCTCCCTCAGCCTTTCCTCAGCAGGGAGATGCTGCCCTCCCTCCATCATCCCTGTGGCTCTGCACTGGCCTCTCTCCAGCAGCTCTGTGTCCTTGTGGAACTGAGGGGCCCAGAATGGGACACAAGATTCCAGCTGTGGTCTCCCCAGGGCAGAGTAGAGAGGGAGGAGACCCTCTCTCGATCTGTTAAGCAACCCCCTTCTGATCCTTTCCCAGACAAGACATCCTGCTCCTGACAGGGCCGAGTTCTTTAGCCTGTGAACAGTTTCAAGCAAAAGGTGCTCAGAGGCTGCTTGGTGTTGCACCCAGTGCAGCCTCTGGGCAGCTATCTGCTGAGGGAGACCAGCCTGGCCCCAGCCCATCTGGCTGCCAGCTTCAGCATCCAGCCTGTGGAAGGCTGTGACAAAACATTTACTTCTCTCAGAGCTTGTTTAAGCCTTGGTGCTTTCAAAACCTAAACTGCCAATCTAAACCTCTCAGGACAGCAAAATGCAGGTGATACCGAGGAATTCCAGGGCTCTTCCATGAAGAATTCTTCATGCTCTTTGCAGCTTTGCACAGCAGACTTTTCCTTGCTGTGGTATTTTCAAAGACATTTAAATTCTAAACAAAACCCAAGCTGGAGCCTTGTAAGCAACAAGTCCTCTCATCAGGAAGCGCTGGAGCAGTATAAGCAACAAGTCCTCTCATCATGGAGTCTTCAGAGTTTCCTGGGATGAAAACCCAGTAATTGATCACAAAGGGGCACATCTGGAAATCAGGTACTACCTGAGCCGAGCGGAGTGGGAGGCCTGCCTGGCACAGCTTTGCCCAGCACCTGCAGCACAGAGGGTGCTCTGCGCTGGCAGCAGAGGCTGTGCTGCATCCCCTCCTGCCCAGTGCCTTCTAAGGGCTCCTGTGCTTCTGAGTCTAGAACCAGCTTTGGAGCAAACTGCTCAGTGTGTTTGGGTGGAAGTCCAGCAAATCCTATGCAGAAGGGAGAAGCCCAGCAGCCTGCCCAACTCTGAGCCTGGATGGGAGCGCAGGAGGGGAGGGGCGACCCCAGTCCTTAGGTAGGTGCTTTAAAGAAGGCTCCTTGCTAATAAGAAGCACCGTGTCCTGGGTGTTTGCCTTATATCTGCTCTCCAGGGATGACTGAGTCATACTGGGCGTATACTGGTGGTGTGGGGCTTGCTGTCCTGGAGTGAGCTCTGTAGATACCAGTTCTCTGTGACTTGCTGGACGTCTCAGCACAAACCCAGGAGAGACCTCAGCACTGGCCTTGCAAACTCAACCTGCTCTTCCTGGTTAAAGAGAGAAGAGGTAGAAAGGGAAGGATGGGAGCACTCCCAGAGTACCCTTTGGGTTTGGTTGAAGGGCTGCTCTTAAGGCCAAGGCCAGAGCAGCAGCGCTCAGAGCTGGAGAGAAGCTGGGGCAGGGTCAGCTGGCAGTGGGGCTGGAGAAGAGCCGGGGCAGGGCGAGCTTGCAGCGGGTTTGGAGAGGGCTCTGCTCGCCACTGGAACTGCAGCAGGTGAGCAGAGACCAAACCTGGCCTGGGTACAGAAGGGAGAGCTGAGCTAATGGGAGCCCAGGACTGACCCAGCAGTGGGTCAGAAATGCTTTGTCTTGGTGTTGTGGATACCTGGGGCAGCGGGGATCTCGACTGCCATAGGGAGAGGGCCAGGGGCAACGTGCAGCTCCATGACGCGGATTTGCTGGAACAGAAAAGTCTCTCAGCGAAATTTCCAGAGTGGATAAAGCCTCAGAATGCTACGAATTCAAATCAGTAGCTGCAAATCTCTGTGGGTTATTCGTGACCCCTCCCTCCATCCAAACACCAGATTCACAGTTTCCTCTATTTAGTGGGATCCTTGAGCAGAATTTCAATGGCCTCCATTCATTTGCAAACACAAAGGAAGAGTTTTAAAGCTTTTGTAAGTACCTGAATGTGCTGTTAGCTTCTACCCTCATGCGCAGGGAGCAGTCCCTGCATCCACACCAGGAAAAGGGGAGCCAGAGCTGGAACAGCAGGAGCTGATCCTCATGCTGTCTGCGGGATGGCAGAGGGAGAGCCTACAGCAGCTTGTCCCACGGAGCGGGTTACCGGGTGCAGCTCAGAAACGGGGTCATGTTGGTCAAAGAGCTGAGCTTCCTCCCCGCTTCAGTTTGGAAAAGGATGATCTGGTGTGCAGGGGAGATCTGCCGTGACCACGGTATGGACCTTCCTGGGGGGAATGGGAGAGAGCTGTGGTATCACAGAATCCCAGGCCGTTAGGGATGGGAGGAGACCGTCCCTAATCCAGTCCAATCCCCTTGCCACAGCAGGATCCCCTAGATCCAGTCACACAGGAATAGTCCAGGTGGGTTTGAAACGTCTCTAGAGAAGGAGACTCCACAACCCCCTGGGCAGGAAAGACACAGGATTTGGAATAGGTGGTCTCTAGAGGCCCTTTCCAACCCTGAAAGGTTTTGTGGCACTGTGATTCTTGCTGTGTGTATGGGAGGGCTTTGGATTCACAGGGCACACGCTTCTCAGGTTCCCCCAGTCTCTGTAGTGGCATCACTAGGGTCTAAAAACAATGACAAAAGATTTAATCCCTCGATGCAGGTCTGTGGGTGAGGCACATGCGATGGCAGCACATCCCTCTGAGCTGAAAAGGGCTGGGAAGCAGAAGGAGGCAGCCTCTCCAGGCTGTCAAAGAGCTGACATGTGGATGGGGAAGAGCAAAGCCCCAGGAGGACAAAGACAGCTGGCAGAGCTCCCAAAGCTGAGGGCACACTGGGGCTGGTCAGGAGGAGTGGGGAACAGCATCTGGAGAGCCGTGGAGCCAGGCAGCCCCTGGAGGAGGTAGAGCAGTTACTGACAGGGGTTGGAAGGCAGCAGAAATGCTCTATCAGAAGGGGAGAAGGGGGAGATCTGCTCCCATATGGCAGATGGATAGTAGGATCTGACGAGCAATGAGCTCATGAGGAGAGAATTATGCTGGGAGCTGCCAGAGGCCTGCTGGGGCTCAGCCATCGCACCGGGCTAGCTGTGGGGATGGGGAAGGGCAGATCGCAGAACGGCAGAGCGCATGGAGAAGGCTACCCAGAACATGGACTGGTGTCGCGGGCTGAGAGTAATCTGTTCTGGGGTTGGCTGTTCTGGCAAAGCTTCACAGACACCCTGGACCTTGATGGAAATGGAGAGGCAGGAGCACAACACAGTGGGAGGTAAATTAGCAGCAGGAAAAGCTGCAACAACGGACACTGGCAAGTCTGGACTGAAAGACCTGAGAAGTGCTCAAGAAGGTGAAAGAGTCTGGATGTGGGTCTGGCAGTGTGGGGTAAGAAGGAAGGTTCTGCTTGCAAGGGCAGCTGCCAGCAGGCACGAGGGTCCACTCACTGCTCCCCAGGGCCCTGCAGCACATTCAGTGCTCAGCGCACCAGCCTGCAAACCACGGGCTGGGGGCCAGGGCCAGATGCCAGAAGACAAACAATCAGCTGCTTCACCACCCTCCTGACAGCAGCTCCTTCCTTCAAATCAAAGGCAGCCCATGAGCAGCCTGAGAGCCACATGGTCGCTCCAGCAGACCCCAGTGACCTCGGCTGCACTCCCCTGTCAGGGATGGTGCTGCCAACGCCTCACCTCTGCCCACAAGGGCTGATGCTGGCAGCAATCCTGGTCTCAGACCCTTCTCTTTCAGCACCGCATACACATTCACTTTTGGTGATGGATGTTTCTGTGCTGCTCTAGAGTCGGTGTTTTCATGCAGAGCCCAACACAGGGCTCTTCTTCGTCTTCACAGGAACAAGCAGGTGGCTACTCAGCAAGGAATACAAGAGCCCATTAGGAGAACAAGTCAGGGGCAAGACTGAGCTGCAAAGTTCTGGCCTGGACAAGAAACCCATTAATGTTTCCAAGCAGCACTGCTTGCTTTTCCTAAGGAGCTAAATATCATCAACCTGCCTTAACCCTGCTTTCCCCGCTGGAATTGCCAAAAGAAACAGCAAGTAACTGCGTCCTGATGGATGGGATCTCATTCTACGTAGTTGCATCATGACGGATGGGATCCCGTTCTTCAGCCAAGAGCCGGCACCCGGCCTTGTGCTAACTGATCCTTCTCGTAAGGAGCCTGATCCTCAGGCAACGGCTCCTTTGCAGCCTCTGCCCTTCCCCTGCCAGCTGTGCAGGGAGAACATGACACGCTCCCAGTGCATCCTCTCAAGGCAGAGCAAGATCAGAGTCCCAACGATGGGTGGAATTACAGCATGGTGCTGTGGAGCTGAGTGCTGGCAGCTTAGGAACTGCAAGGCGACACGCGACACGCGGTGGGGAGCACAATGATGTGACTGTGGAATAACAAACCGGGATGCCCTGAGTGCCAGCCACCTCCTGGCTGCTTTCTACTTAAAACCCCTTAATCTGCTGTGGCCCCAGCAGAGAATCCAAGAACATCAGGGATTGGAAGGGACCTTGAAAGATCATCCAGTCCAGTCCCCCTGCTGCAGCAGGATCCCCTAGAGAAAACCTCCCTCAGAGTATTGAGCTGCTGTTTACAGGGAGGGTAAGAGTGCTGACCCTTGGTGCGAGTAGGAGGTGCCCGCTCCAGGGCACCAGAGCACCTCTCACTGGGCAGCGGAACACCATCTCCTCCCACAGGCAAAGTCTGTGCTGGTCACTGCTGCCGACCTTCAGTCTTGTGCTCAGTGTGGTGCAAGCAGGAAGGGCTCAAGGTGTGCTGAGGGTTGTAGATGTGGGCAGGTGTGGATGTGCTGGGAGCACACTGGCTGGGAGAGAAGACCCTGGGAACAAGAGTAGAGGATTTCTGGGGTTTAAACTTGATTTCCTTTGGGCCCTTTGTGAGCCTGGAGAGAGAGTGCGGAGACCTCCACCGCAGACAGACGAGGGATCAGAGAGCCCTCCAACCTGACGAGGGTGTTCGTTAGGGCTCAGTGTCATCATGTTCAGAGTTAGAGCTTTCGCAAAGGCCACCAGTCAGAACCATCTGAGGAACCAGACAAATCATAGAATCATTAGGGATTGGAAGGGACCCCGAAAGATCATCTAGCCCAATCCCCTTGCCACAGCAGGATCACTGCACTGGAGAAGTTATGGAATCAGAATCACTCAGGGTTGGAAGAGACCACCTGATCATCCAGTTCCAACTGCCCCACCAGGGTGGGACACCCCACCCTAGACCAGGCTGGCCAGAGCCCCATCCAGCCTGGCCTTAAACACCTCCAAGGATGGGGCCCCAACTACCTCCCTGGGCAACCCATTCCAGGCTCTCACCACTCTCACGGTGAAGAACTTCCTGCTCACATCCAGTCTAAATCTACCCATCTCCAGCTTTGTTCCATTCCCCCTAGTCCTGTCAGGCACAAGAGAGGAAGGGCAGAGCATAGAACACCCAGCCAGGTGCCAGGCTCTGTGCACAGAATGCTCTGCAGGTCATGAGCAGCAGCATCAGAGCTCAGTGTGGACAGGTGATTACCAAATGGACCCCCAGGACTGAGCAAACAGTGCTAGAGGCTTGAGTCTAGGTTTAGACTGAACAGTGGTGAAGCAGCTTAGTGATGCCTTGGGGAGCAATCCCAGAACCCCATAACATTAGGGACTGGAAGGGGCCTTGAAACCTGTGGCAGTTTCAACAGCTGGGAACACAGGAGAACATCCGCATAGAAGCAGGACCTCAGATTCACCCTGAATAAGCCAGCACCACTGTGTTCCACCTCCCTGACAAGTCCCATGGCCACATTTCCTCTTCAGTCTTAAGCTTCTCTTTGTGGCTTTTCCAGCGGCTCAGCACAACTCGTCCTGTGCCAGCATGTGGTGAGGCCACGTAGCTAGATGGTTTGGTTTCTGCCCACCTGAACCATGGGCAGAAATGACTACTCCTGACGACAACCACACTGGCACCCATCCTGTTTTCATCTTCTATCCCTCAGTTCCAGAAGGACACAGAACTGCTGCAGACAGCCCAATGCAGAGCCACAGGGCTGGTGAAGGGAGGGGAGCATCTCCCTGATCAGGAAAGGCTGAGGGAGCTGGGTCTCTTGAGCTGGGAAAAAAGGAGCCTGAGGGGTGACCCCATGGATGTTGATCAATATGTGAAGGGTGGGTGTCAGGAGGATGAAGCCAGGCTGGAAGTGCTTGGAAGCAGATGGAAACCCTCAGCTTCCCAGAAAGCAGAGCAACTGAGGTTGTCAGACACCCAGCAGAGTTTCTGACCGAGGGAATTCCATCGTCCTGTTACACCATGCTTTCTGCAGCGAGCGACCTACCCGGCCTTCTGCAGCACCTTCACGTCCCCCAGCTAGAGAGCCTTTCCGAGCCCAGGTAGCCAGCTTCGTGCAGCACACGTCCGGAAGCTTCCAGCACAACTGATGGACACTGTGGAGTCTGTGCCTGAAGGGATCACAGGAGGCACTGGCTTGAGAGCAGCGGCAAGTGTGTGTGTACATGAGGTGCCAGGTCTGTGCTGTGTCTGGCCTTCAAATGCAGCCAGGAAAGTCACATCCCAGCGGGTTTGTGCTCTCTGGGGCTCAGGCATTGCTGCCTCCTTGGAGCAGACGAGCCCAAGGGTCACGCTCGGGGCTGACTCTGTCGGTTGGGATATGGTGCTGCATCAGGTGGTTTCTGAAGGGTCACGACTCTGTTGAGATGGAATCGATACCATGAAACCATGAAACAAGTGACGTGTAGCTCTGCAGGACCCAGCGGAGCTGCAAGAGTACCTGCCCAGCTGTGGGCAGCCTGGTCCTGGGGGCAGCAGCGGGAGAGGAGACCAGATGCTGGGGATGGAGCCTGATGCTCGGTGTCTAGACACCGAGGAGCAACAAGCACTGTCCCTGTGGTCAGTAAAAGCAGCAGCTTGCTGCATCTCCAAGGCAGGGCTGCTGCAAACCAGCAGCTGGCTGCTCATGAGGGTGGCAGTTCCAGAAGGAATCCGGTCCTGAGCTCCTCCATGGGGAGCAGCAAACACCGGGCTGAGGAGATCTGCAGCACGGATAGGCCAGGGTTTCATTGCAGAGCTGGTCAGAAATGCGTTTAGAGTCTCCACCTCCAGAACGGGGCTGGATGTGGGCAGGCTGGGCTCCTCAGGGGCACAGCCGAGAAAGAACACGCGAGTGCTGGAGACTGGTCTTATTTGATGGGAACTGTGGCAGCAGTGACCAGAATGTTCTTTCTCCTATTTTGTTAGTAAAGCTGCCAGTTTCTCGCTGGTTCAGAAGAACGAGGCATCTGCCAGTAACTGACAGGCAGAGAAAACTCCCTGAACCGACTGGCGGCAGCAGCTGACCCACCGCTCAGTGGCTGGGATCGGCCTGAGAAGCCGGTGCGGACTTTGGGCAGCACCGTGCCAGACCCCATTCCCTACAGTTTGGAAGTCGATAAATGTCAGTTACTGGCCAAGCAAGGACAGCCCTGTGCTCCACAGCAAATGTTTAGCTCACTGAAGGCTGAGGGACCATCAGCAGCTTCTCTCACCTCCCTTCCCAGGGTGGGACGGGACCGGATGTTCACACAGAAACCTGGCACTGAAGACTTGTGCCCATTAAAGCCTTTCCTGAGGCTTCACAGCATTTCAAAGGCTCTGAAGGTCTTTCTCAGCTCTAAATCAGAGCAGGTATCGGTTGCACAGTCGTGTGGGTCCCGCTGTGAGCGCGGCCCTGGCCTCTGTTTCAGAGCAGGGAGTTGCCTGAAGTGACAGAGCTCTGCCTAGCTCCTGCCCACAAGCTGGTTGTCTGGGCAAGAGGTGCTGTCAGCAGGGCCCTGTGGGGTGAGAGATGTTGGCGGAGCACTGTGGGGCTGCTATGGGGTGAGATCTCACTAGTGGGACAGCTAAGGCTGAGAGATGGACAGTGCTGTGGGGACCCCAGGGTCAGCCAGACAAGCTCCAGTGTGTGTCTGTGGTTCTGTGCGCACACGCAGGTGCTGTTAGTGCTGGAACGGAGGCAGCAGAGGTAAAGCTGGAGGACCCTGTGGCTCCCCACAGAGCAGCATTCAAGAAACACTGCTCAGGACACACAAAGGCCACGAGCCCTTGTTGCCTCCTCGAGCCCAGATTTACTGCCCTGTGATGGTGGCACTAACAGCTTTTGCTCTGCAAGCCGCAGCTTTTCCACATCACTGGAAATCAAGGGCTAAATCACTAGAAACCTGTTTCACCAGTAGGTTTCTTCCGTCCTGCAGGACACATGGTGAATACAAACCTCACCAGCCCCTCAGAGCTTCCTGTAGATTATTCTCACTTCTATTAATGGGAAGATATTGGGCTACATCCTTCCTAGTCCCTTCAGGCCCCCAGCATCCTGGGCTGGATCAGAACAGGGTTGGTGGTTAATAGATTGAGAGAGGTTCTCCACTCCCTCTACTCTGCCCTGGCAAGACCACAGCTGGAATCTAGTGTCCCATTCTGGGCCCCTCAGTTCCACAAGGACACAGAGCTGCTGGAGAGAGCTCAGTGCAGAGTTACAGGGATGATGAAGAGAAGAGAGCATCTCCCTGCTGAGGAAAGGCTGAGGGAGCTGGGGCTCTGGAGCTGGGAAAAAAGGAGCCTGAGGGGTGACCCCATGGATGTTGATCAATATGTGAAGGGTGGGTGTCAGGAGGATGGAGCCAGGCTCTGCTCAGGGGTACCCAGTGATAGGACAAGGGGCAGTGGGTGTGAGCTGGAACAGAGCAGGTTCCACATCAATGTGAGAAGGGCATTCTTTCTAGGGGAATGTGCCAGACCCCTGGCAGGGGCTGCCCAGGGGGGATTGTGGAGTCTCCTTCTCTGGAGACGGTTTAAACCTGCCTGGACATGTTCCTATGTGAGAACATCTGAGGGGATCCTGCTGTTGCAGAGAGACTGGACTGGATGATCTTCTGAGGTGCCTTCCCATCCATAATGACTGGTTCTAGGGGATCCTGCTATGGCAGAGGGATTGGACTGGGTGATGTTCCAAGGGCCCTTCCAATTGCTGATGTCCTGGGATCCTGTGATTGCTGGAGAATCAGCAGCAGAGCCCCCACATGCTTCAGGGTAGCCAGTGAGTGTCCATCAGCCTCTGTGGTCTCACCTCAGGTGGTCACCCCTGCCTGGCAATGGCAGGGCCTTTATCCCAGGCTTCTCCCAGCTGTGCACTGGGAAAATGGACCTGGCAGCACCACCGTCTTGGACCTTGGTTCTTTCACATAGGAACTTGGGAGTCACAGCCCCAAGTTTCAGCTCCCCAGACCCTGAGGGCTCCAAACCCTGCCCAGCACACAAAGGGCTGAGATACTGTGAACGGACCCAATGTGGCTTCCATCAGGAATGAACCTGCTTCAAGTTCCCGGCACCGCAGTGGCTGCCTTTGATCAAAGGGACCAGGCACATCAGTCCTCTTGAAGGTGCTTGAACAGGCTGTTCCGAGAACCTGGCTCCAGATTGTAGAAGGAAAAGTGCCAGCACTCCTTGGGAGGTGACAGCGATGGGTTTGGGCAGAGAGAAGAATAACACTTCAGGTGGTTGTTGCCGTGCCAGAAGCATGACCTCAGACTGCTGCCGAGCTTGGCACTTGAAGGGAGGTTTTTTCCCCAAACACGTGAACAAGAGCATCTTGGAGGCACCATGCAGGTCTGTGGCTTCCTGAGCAAGGATGGTGTCAGTTGCTGAGCAACCTGGCGCTGGCCTGATGCTGCTCCTGGGCAGGGGCTGGCCGGCAGGTCCTGCCATGTGCCAGGGACCGATCAAACTCATCTCCAGAGTGCTTTCTGCTCGGGATGCTCAGTCCATTCCCTCCCTATCTGATGGATGGAGCAGGATCCTCTCCCTGATCTCTGCCATAGACCTGACCAAGCTGTTGGAAGGTGGCTGTGAGGAGCCAGGCAACTCTCTCCCCAGGAACAAGGAAGGTTTAGGCTTGGTGAGTGAGGGCTGGGCATCAGGAGGAGCCTCAGGGGACAGTTAGGCAGCCTGTGATCCTGAATCAGAAGGATGTGACATGCGGGTGGGGAGCAGGATGCCGCTGGTGGTCTGCATTGACTTAGAACATTCACCTCTGTTTGAATGTGCCACAGCGTCAGGTCTTAGCTTTCCTACGGGATCTCCAACACTCACAGAATCTCAGTGCTAGGGGTTGGAAGGGACCTCCAAAGGTCACAGAGTCCAACTCCCCTGCCAGAGCAAGACCAAAACCGGGACAGATCACTCAGAAAGGCCTCCAGACAGGGCTGGAGAGGCTCCAGAGAAGGAGACTCCCCAGCCTATTTGGGTAGCCTGATCCAGGGCTCTGTCACCCTCACTGGGAAGAAGTTCTTCCTTGTGATGAGGTGGGACATCCTATGCTCCAGCTGGAATCCATTGCCCCTCGTCCTATCACAGGACACAGGTGATAAGAGGTTGTCCCTGCCTTCTTGACAGCCAGCCCTCATGGATGTACAGGCTTTAAAGAGGTCCCCTCTCAGCATTCTCTCCAGACTAAAGAGCCCCAGGTGTCTCAGCCTTTCCTCGTAAGGCAGCTGTTCCAGTCCCTTCCTCATCCTCGTAGCCCATTGGCCTCTCCCAGGCAGATAGATCCCTGTCCCTCTTGAACTGGGGAGCCCAGAACTGGGAACATCAGGGCAGAGCAGAGTGGGAGGAGAACCTCCCTTGATCCACTGAGCACAATTTTCTTCCCACAGCCCAGGGTCTCATTGGCTGCCTTGACCGCACAGACTCGCTTCTGTCCCATCACTTGTCCACCAGCACCCTTCTCCAGAGAGCTACTTTCCAGCAGGTCACCTCACAGCCTGTGCTAGTGCATCTTGTTGCTCCCTTCCTGCCCAGGGGCAAGGGTCTGCGCTGGCTCTTGGGGCACCTCACGAGGTTCCTCTTTGCCCGGCTCTGCAGTCTGTCCAGATCCTGCTGACTGGCTGCAGAGCCTTCAGATGAACCAGCCAACCATGCCACCTCCCAGCCAACCCTCCCAGCTCTGTCACATCACTCAGGCCACTGTTCAGAGTGCTGAGCATTACCAGACCTAGCACATCCCTAGGTGTTAGTGAGGCTGTTGTGGTGCAGTTGGAGGGCAGAGGTCCATCTCCTCACTGCTGGAGGATCACACAGAGAGGACAAACCAGATAACACTGCAAGCTGCGGGTGGGTGGACAGAGCCTGGGTGGAGGTGAGCCTGCAACTCGCCTCCAGTGGGTGGAAGCAAAGCTGTCGGACTGTGCAATAACAGCCTGGTTTGACTAAGGACTGCTGGCAGAAGGGGCTTGGTCCTGCTGCTGGCAGGCTTCACGGGAGAGCAACAGCAGCTGATCTCTCCATGGCTGCAGATTTGCTGCTCTTAAAGGTCTGGCGCCGAAGTTTTTCAGGAAATAAAGGAGCGGCGATCAGGGGGAAGTTTTCAATGGATGGCCCCTGTCTGTGTGGGGCTTGGTGTTTCCTGCCATCCTGAGCAGCCACACAGGACATCACAGTATCACAGTATCACAGTAATGACAAGGTTGGAAAACACCTTAAAGATCATCCAGTCCAACCTAAATCCAAATAAACCAAGTAAACCTAACATCTAACATCTAGATCATGCCACTCAGCACCTCATCCAGCCTAACCCTGAATACCTCCAGGGACAGTGACTCAACCACCTCTGCGGGCAGCCCATTCTAAAACCAGATCACTCTTTCAGTGAAAAATCTTTTCCTTAATGTCAAGTCTAAACCTCCCCTGATGGACATCCTGAGCCAAGGGGTTTTATCAGAAAAAGCCTCTCCTTGGTGTCTGATGGATCCGACAGCCTTCTGTAAATAATGGTCCTGGTGCTGATCCAGCAGAGCACTTAAGTGAGCACTTAGCGCTGAGCACGAGAGGGTTTCCTAGGTTTCAGTGGGACCATTTATATTCCTTAAGACGAGCATGTGTGGAGGTGTTTTGCTGGATCGGGTCTCTTCAGCATCTCCCCCAGCCCTAATCAGATCTGTTTGTGCTTGGAGACAAAGCGCCTGGTTAGCAATGCAGAGCCAGGTCCATCAGCTGCTACTCCTGCCCTCCTCGTGCCTTGACATTGGCTTTTTCTGAGTCAAAAGACAAAGCTCCCCGGGACACCCACAGATCAAACCCAAGCCTGTGCCAAAGGTCCTTCGTAGATATCTGCAGGGGACTTCAGCTCCAGCCTTCAAAACAACCTTTACAGACAGACAGAGGTCCCTCAGGACACACTGCTAAGAGAACAGGCAGCCATCAGGCAAAGGCTTGTCAGACCCAGACTGAGAACAGGTCATGTCCAGATGCCATGTGGAGCCTGAAGCAGAAGCAGAACCGAGGAGAAACCCCCTTGTACTGCTCTCCTGGGTTGCTCTGTTCTGCCTCCTCTGCCTTTGGGCAGCAGAGGGCCAGGGCAGGTCTCTGATTCCTGCTCTCACCTACTGCCAGGGGACTTCCTTAGCTCTCAGTGAGGGCTGAGCAATACAGGCAGAGACAGAGCCGGAGGTGTTGGTCTTTCTTTGACCCGGCAGCCCTGTCAAGTGCTGAGTCCCACTGTGTTGATCGATTGAGCTGCCTGGGACTGGCTGAGGGCAGAGAAATACGAAACAACCAGGCAGACGATCGCCTCTCTAGCCAGGACGGATCTGCTGTCCACCCTTTGTGGAAAAGCTTGGGCTTAGAGACAAGAGGAAATCGCTGGGAGTGCAGTTCCTTGTGGCAGATCCCTCGAGGCCATAGTGCTGCACAGCCCCTCACATGTCCCCAGAAGGGAAACTGGGATGGTCAGTGGTGCCACCACCTCCCCGTGCATGCCTGCACTGGGCAAAGGTTGTAAAGCATGTTGGTGCTGACAGGTGGGGCAAGTGCAGGAATAAATGGAAAGACAGAGATGTCCAACAGTTTCCCACCTGTCTGAGCAGAGATAACATCTATTTCCCATTGTTTTTTCCACATGGCAGGACCTGCTGTCACTGTCGCAAGTTGGTTCCTAGCTGAAGGGACCAAAGAGGAACCCAGTGCTGAGGAAAGGCAGCAGCACCTGCAGGAAAGGTGAAGCCGTGAGCTGGTAACTCACTGGGAAGCCAGAGAGATGGGAAAAGGGCATCTTGCTGGGTCAGATGTTAGCCGAGACCCCTCATACTGCTTTTTGCTGCATCTCAGTGATACATTTAACACTGCTTGTGCAAAACACAGCCAGAAGCTATTTGGTCTTTGCTGAGGGTTGTTGGAAAGGAACCATCAGGCTCTTCACTGGTATGGGTACCAAACCAGCAGCCGCAGGAATCCAGCAGAGCTACTGCTGGGAGGGTTTCAAAGTCCCAGAGGTTTCTATATCACGAGGCCATGTGATCTGTTTGGGAAAAGTTCATGTTAATCTGCCATCGGTGATAAGAACTTTACTGTGTGAAATCCTTGTTAATTTTAGCTCCATCAGGGACAAACTGCCCTGCAGCCAGAGCGATCCTAATCGTGTTCTGGGGCCCGCTGAGGAAGTTTAACAAGAGCAGCCCTGTGGTCATGGGAAGGTTTTTAACACAAAGTGAACTTAGTGACTGTTTGCTCCCATGTTCTTGGCCGTCTGGGAGATGTGCCCCTCTTCAAGGCAAGAAGAGCGTGTTCTCCATAAATATTCCTGATGGAGAAGCTGCTGGTGCGATAATGGATGGCAGAAGTGACTGGAGACGGGAAGACTGATGGCGAGAATAGAGGACAACACCTGTGAAGAGTTTAGAGGTGGGCTCCCCTGTGAAGTGCCTGGTGTGGGCTGCATATCATGAAATCCTGGAATCATTCCGGTTGGAAGAGACCCAAAGGGTCATTGAGTCCAACCATCAACCCTACTCTACAAGGTCATCCCTAAACCAGATCCCCCAGCACCACAGCTAAGCGACTTCTAAACTCATCCAGGAATGGGGACTCAACCCCCACCTTAGGCAGCCCAGTTCAGTCCCTGACCACTCTCTCCAGGAAGAATTTCTTCCTGATGGCCAGTCTGACCCTCCCCTGTTGGAGCTGGAAGCCCTTCCCTCTGCTTCTGTTGCTGCTAACCTCTGAGAAGACCCCAGCACCAACATCTCTGCAGTGTCCTTTCAGATGTTTGTAGAGAGCAACGAGGTCTCCCCTCAGCCTCCTCCTCCTCCTCAAACTCAACACCCCAAACTCTCTCCATCTCATCAGATTGATTCCCCAGACTCTTTCCCAGCTTCGTTACCTTCCTCTGCCCTCACTCCAGCCCCTCGATGTCTCCCTTCTCCTGAGGTGCCCCAAACTGGGCCCAATACTCAAGGTGCAGCCTCCCCAGTGCTGAGCACAGTGGTACAGTCCTCTCCCTGTTCCTGCTGGACACCCAGGTGGTTAGCGACAGTAAGCACGCTTGCCTGAAATCCAGCACAGTGCACTGCACGGATGCTCTTCACATCCCCAACATCCCAACAGCACGTGGCCACCTCATTTGGTTGCTTTGTCTTCCCTATGCAGCACACATACAGCTCACTGTTTAGCTAAGTGATGGGGATGTTGCTGTGCTGCAGGCTGGTGGCAACAATCACAATCAGGAGTTTAATTCCCTACTCAGATAAGAGAAACAAAGTGCAAGCACTGAGCTGTATCTTGTTCAGCATCAGCTTTTGTTAGGTTTTTCATAGTGGTGAATGAACCATTTCCTTATTCCAGTGTGACTGCTCCTTTCATTTCCCTGCTGCAGAATCTTAGAACATCAGGGATTGGAAGAGACCTCGAAAGATCCTCCAGTCCAATCCCCCTGCCACAGCAGGATCTCCTAGATCCAGTCGCACAGGAACAGTCCAGGAGGGTTTGAAACGTCTCCAGAGAAGAAGACTCCACAACCCCACTTGGCAGCTCCTGCTAGGGCTCTGGCACATTCCCTGGGAAGAACGTCCTCCTCACACTGATGTGGAACGTCTTCTGTCCCAGTTAACACCCCCTGCCCCTTGTCCCTGAGCAGAGCCTGGCTCCAGCCTCCTGACACCCACCCTTCACATATTGATCAACATTCCTGGGGTCACCCCTCAGGCTCCTTTTTTCCCAGCTCAAGAGACCCAGATCCCTCAGCCTTTCCTGATCAGGGAGATGCTCCCCTCCCTCCATCATTTCTGTGGCTGGACTAAGCCGTGTCCAGGGTCAGATAAACACACATGCAGAATGTTAAGGCTGGGTTTGCAGCTAAAGAAAATGGTCTTCAGTTCTGAGCACCTCAACCCTTTATTATTTAAATCTAAAGGAGTATTTGATTACATGAATGAAGTGCTGTGCACCTGGAATGCTTCGCATTGACTGTGCTGGTCTCTGCCTCCCTTTAGAAGCAGTAGATCTCACCCATCCTTGTCCTGTACTATCAAGGTTTTCCTGTATTTCCCACCTCTGAGCCCAGAACTTACTGAACTGGACCAGTTGAAAGGAAACCCCCTCCTCTGACCCTCAGTAACACTCTGGGAAATGATGGCTGCGTTTGCACCTGAAGGTGCCCCAGTAGTGACTTCTACCAGGAAAATCACAACAGCTGCTTTATGGTGCTAGGAGTGAAGACAGAGAGCGATGGGGTGCTTCTGTGTTCTGCTTAACACCACGGTCTTGTCAATCTCGTGGATCTGGAGTCTGAGTAAAGCAAATCTCTGTGCACTGGAAGCCACTTGCCCAGTGCAAGGAAAGGCAAAGCTTCTCTCAAAGCCATTTGATACCTTCAGTGTGTTTGGTTTGGGAACGGTCTCCTGTACCGCCACCTTGTCCCAGCCCACTGGACACATCCATGGCTGAGTGCCAGCGTGGCCATGGCCACAGGCCGCTCACCTACACAAAGTATCAAAGGCAGAGAGGCTGCCAGCTCCCTGGGAGGAACGTGGTGCAGCCATACCTTCCTCCTACTCTTTTCCTTTCCTCCCAGCACGAAGCCGTGATAACCTGGAGGAACACACACTACCACGCAAGCAGACAAGCAGATTTTCCTTTGAGTCATTAGCTGGTAATCAAAGACTTGTGTACCCCAGCCAGAACGAGACTGGCTGCTGAAAAAACACCTTGTCTTGCTCGTGGCTGCTCTTGCATCTAATCGCTGCAGCATGACAACAGAAAACAAGTGTCTGTGGCGTGATGGCAGGGAGGGCAGTGCCCAGGAAGAGCTCGGGGTGCCCTCCCCCTCATCTGTGCAAACAGCCAGTGCCCCTGCTCCTCTCTGCACACAGGCTGAGCAGGTCTGAGCATTCAGGCTGGACACCCACCCTGAGTACCGACTCTGAAGTTACTTTACATGGCAAAAACCAATATCCAACAGTTCTTGCACTCAGAATTAAGGAGGATGGAGCCAGGCTGTGCTCAGGGGCACCCACTGATAGGACAAGGGGCAGCGGGTGTGAGCTTACCTCTTGTTTGTTGTTTTTTTGAGGCCTGTACCTAGTGGGGTGCCCCAGGGGTCAGTGCTGGGACCAGTCCTGTTCAATCTATTCATTGATGACTTGGATGAGGGATTGGCATGGACTGTCAGCAAGTTTGCTGACGATACAAAGCTGGGTGGTGTCGCCGACACCCCAGCAGACTCTGCTGCCATTCAGCAAGACCTGGACAGGCTGGAGAGCTGGGCAGAGAAAGATCTAATGAGGTATAACAAGGGCAAGTGTAGAGTCTTGAATCTGGGCAAGAACAACCAGTATATCAGTATAAGCTGGGGACTGACCTGTTGGAGAAAGGGACCTAGGTGTCCTGGTGGACAGCAGGATGACTATGAGCCAGCAGTATGTTGTTGTGGCCAAGAAGGCCAACAGCATCCTGGGGTGGCTCAGAAGAGGGGTGGTTAGCAGATCAAGAGAGGTTCTTCTTCCCCTCTACTCTGCCCTGGTGAGACCACATCTGGAGTATTGTGTCCAGTTCTGGGCTCCTCAGTTCAAGAGGGATGTGGAGCTGCTGGAGAGAGTTCAGCGTAGGGCAACGAAGATGATGAAGGAGGTGGAGCACCTCCCTTACGAGGAGAGGCTGAGGGAGCTGGGTCTCTTTAGCTTGGAGGAGACTGAGGGGTGACCTCATTAATGTCTACAAATATTTGAGGGGTGGGTGTCAGGAGGATGGAGCTGGGCTATTCTCAGTGTCATCTAATGATAGGACGAGGGGCAATGATTCTAATCTGGAACATAGAAGGTTCCACATCAATCTGAGAAGGACCTTCTTCCCAGTGGGGGTGACAGAGCACTGGAACAGGCTGCCCAGGGTGGTTGTGGAGTCTCCTTCACTGGAGACGTTCAAGACCCGCCTGGATGTGTTCCTGTGTGACTTGGTCTAGCTAATCCTGCTGTTGCAGGGGGATTGGACTAGATGATCTTTCAAGGTCCCTTCCAATCCTTAATGATTCTATGATTCTGGAACAGAGGAGGTTCCACATCAGTCTGAGAAGGACCTTCTTCCCAGTGAGAGTCACAGAGCCCTGGCAGGGGCTGCCCAGGGGGGTTGTGGAATCTCCTTCTCTGAAGATGTTTGAAACCCCCATGGCCCTGTTCCTGTGCAACTGGATCTAGGGGATCCCGTCCCGTCCCATGCCTAATGTTCTGGGATCCTGTGAATCTGTGCAAAGCAACTAACATTGGGATCACAGCAAACACTGCTGCAGTATTTGTGAGACAGGAAAGTGCAGCAAAATGCTTTCAGCCCAGCTGAAATGTCAGCAGCGAAAAGCAACCAGACACGAGCACCTTCTCCTCAGCCACTGACAGCCAGCTGTGAGGCCCAACCTTCCAAGGGTCCATGTTTCGCCCTCTGAAAACAACAGCCCTGAGGGAGTCAGCTGGGAGCTGAGATGCCGGCGACAGCTGAACTGTAGAACTGGGTTTATGAAAAGGGTTGAAGTCGACTTCAATGAAACCCAGAGGTTAAAGCAAGCTGCGTCTTAGTGTGTGAGACAGCAATTGCAGTTCTGTGCGTTAGCTGTCCTGATTCTTCTTCAGCACCAGAGTGTAAAGATTCAAATACATCAGCCCTGTTAAAGTTGTACCTTGTCAGGTTTGAGCTGTGCCGCTTCATCATCTCAGGGGCTAGTTATCACCAAAGCAGCTGGGTTTCATCCCCACTGAAAGCCCGAAAGCTTTCTCCATGAATGCTCTTCTTGGGGAGAGCTGGGCAGGTTGTGAGTGCAGGGGTCCACGCTGTGAGCAGTGAGGTCTGGGTGGCAGCAATCACCGAGGTCCCCCCACTGCTGGGCCTCCCCCAGCTGCTCCACTGGTGGGACAGGAGTTCTCTGGCCATCTCGGGAGGATGCTGCTGCCAAATTTTGCTTGGCTGCACTTAGCTTTTTTATTTTTATCTCCCATGGCTTGTAAAACCTTGAAAGGCCTCACACGGTCCTCCGCTGGCCCAACTGGCTCCACTCCTCCACTTGCACCAGGTTCTTACTATATTGTCTTCAGAATTAATGGGCTGGTTCGATCCTCGCTCAGATGAGCAGTGCCATTGCCAGGCTGTGCCCGGGCACGGTGCCCAATGGGAGATGCTGCTTTCTGGCTGTTGGTACAGGACCAGTAAGGGGAGCTCCAGTCTTGTTTATGGGAGCTTCTACACTCACGCTGTCTTCCACTTCGGTCTTCTTGAGCCTCGTGCGGTCAGCACCATAGGCTCTGCTCCCGGCGGGTGATGGAGCAGGGGCAAGGGTCAAGACGGACCCCTGGGTGGCTGTCAGCGAAATGGAAGGAGAGTAGACGAGGGAGGAGGCGGAGAAGGAGGAGGAAAGGAGGGAGAGCAGAGAACAGAGCACTCAGAGACTCCCTCCACCGCTCCAGGCCGGTGCCCCCGCGACAGCCGCTCCCCCGCCCCGCCCCGTCCCGTCTCGTCTCTCCCTTCCTTTCCCTGCCCCGCACCGGGGCCACCCCAAGCTCGGGCCGCTGCAGCGGGGGTGCTGCTGGCTGCGCTCGCCGCCTCCCGCACCGGTGGCAGGACTGACGCCGCTTCTCGCCTCCGCGGGGTGACTGGATCGATCCCCGCAGAGACCCGGGACCCGCCGGGCAGTCCCCGCCCTCCGCACCTCCTCCCCCAGTCTCGTCAACCTCCCCGCCGCTCACTCGGGTCGCGGCTGCTGTCCGCGCCGGCTGTGCCTTCGCGACAGCACTCACTGCTTCTTCCCGGCCGCTCCTGCCTGACCGCTGCGGCTCCCTCCCAACTTTCCTCGCCTGTTGCGCGCTCCCGCACTCCGCGCACTCCGCCCGCTCCTCCGGCCATGGCGGCCGCGGGGCCGCGTCGCTGCTGAGCAGGCGGGAGCGGGGTAGCTGCCGGGGCTCTGCAGCCGCGGCCATGGAAGTGCAGCTGGGGGTCGGCCGCGTGTACCCGCGGGCCGGGGGAGCCCGGTCGTTCCGCGGGGCGTTCCAGAGCTTCTTCCAGAGCGTGTGCGAGGCGTTCCAGGCGCCGCGGGACGAGCCGGGTTCCGGCCCGCAGCAGCAGCCCGCGGGACCTCCCGACCCTNGCCGCGGCCGCGCCGTTCCCCGGGGAGCTGCGGGAGCTGCTGTGCGAGGCGGAAGCACTGCCGCCGCCGGCCGAGCCCCAGGAAGACCCGCTGGGCGAGAGCGCGAAGCAGCTGTGCCGGGCCGTATCCGCCTCCATGGGGCTGGCGCTGGAGCCTCCCGAGCCCTCCGAGCCTCCGCTGGAGGACTGCCTGTTCGCCTTCGCCGGGGCCACGCTGACCGCGGACGCGCCCCCCGCACCGGGGCTCTACCGGGGCTCCCCGCCGCCACCCCCCGCCGCTCTCGGCCCCGCGCCCGCCCGCGTCAAGCTAGAGGGCCCGGGCCCGGCGGTGGGTGCCTGGGCCGGGCCCTGCCGCTACGGGACCGAGCTGGCCGCGGCGGGTCCTGCGGCGCCCTGGCCCGCCTGGATCCCCGAGGAGGGGGCCCCGCTCTACAGGCCGTGCGCCGAGACCCCTGCTGGGCCCTTCGTCCGCGCCCCCGCCGCAGACCCCACCGACTGCGCCGTGGAGCCCTGGCACCCCCCGGGACGGGGACCCTTCGCCGCCCCCGCCGCCTGCGTCAAGAGCGAGCTGGGGCCCTGGGCCGAGGGATGCGCCGGCGCCTACGGAGACCTACGGTGAGTACCCGCAGGCCACCGGCGCTCCGCATCCCGCACCCTCCACCCGTCGTCCCACCGGTGTTGTTTCCCCGCAGTCCCCACCCCACATCTCGCCGGCATCGGCAGCACGACTCTCGCATCCCGCGCTCTGCCTGCACACCCCGCATCCCGCTGGTACCGGTGCTTCGCGCCCTGCAAGGACCTGCCTGCTACGCCCCGCATCCCGCACTACACCAGCATCCCGCGCCTCACCAGCGCCTCTGTCCCGGCTGCTTTCTCTGCCCTGCTCTGGGTCTCCCTTCCCGCACCGAGGTCCCCGCACTCATGACTTGGGAGACAGGATCGTGCCGACCCCCCTGCGCTGCCTCCCGCTGCTGACCGCCGCTCCCCGGGATGAGCGGGTTCGTCTCGCTCGGGGCGCTGTGGGGGGCTCGGGGCGCTGCACCGCGACCGGGGCACGGACCGAGCTGGATGCCGATGGGCTCCCTGTGGCCGCAGCCTGGGGCATCGGGTTTGCTTCGGGTGCCCGGGGTGGCCCGGCGCTGCCCAGGAGCACCCAGGTGTAAACAGAACGAGGCAACTGCTCTGCCTCTGCGCTTGTGAGGTTGTTAACAAGCTCCCGGCTTTAGCCGGTGCTGTAGTCACTATCAGTAGTCATTATCGAATGGCACTGCCCTCACTGGGGCACCTCACAGAGAATATGAATGCTTGGGCTAAATAAAGGGGCAGAAGGGAGGACAGGGTGAGCCTGGCAGGAGCTGTGTGGAGCCTGGGCACCTTGCTCTGGAACCAGGCACCTCTCTGCCCTGGTCAGTTCAGCTCTCCCATGGGCAATGCAGGTTTTGGCAGCCTCGCTGTGGTGTATTTGCCAGTGAGGTGACAGAACCTCACTCAGCCAGGGACCATCTGGTGAGGAGACCAGGCTTGGGCTCAGAGCAGCTGTCTGGGCTGGATGAGGGCAGCAGGCAGAGCTGCCCCAGTCTTGCCTTAGAGATTAGTGATGGTGGGAAGTGCCGTATCCTCTTCCTGCTTGTGGTGCTGGTCAGTGTCTGTGTTTTTGCTTCAGGGTGCAGCGGCTCCTGGGGCCCAGGCTCTGGCAGACGGGCTTTGTCAGGGACCAGCAGCAGCGGAGCTGGCACTGAAAGCTTTGACCATCCTATTGCCTTGTTGTGTGAACTCGGCGCTCCTGCGTACAGCGTTGCCAGGTGCAGCCAGATGCAATGGACCGGAGCGTTTATTGCTGCTCTGTGTTCAGAGGCAGCTTTAAAATGCCATGAGGAAAGCAACAGGCTTCTCCATGCTCTAACGGAGCTATGCCTGGTTTAGATGTGATCCCAGCAAAATGGGATCGTTTGCTTACAGTGGGCTGCGTTTTGGCTTTTCATTTTCTCCCGGACTTGTGGAGGTGCCCATGGTGAGCAGCTTGTGGAACGGGTTGGGAAGCAGCTGACCTGGCAGCAGCGTGTAAGGGAATAGGGCCAGGGGAGTGCCAGTGCTCCAAGATGAAGTTCCCTCACAGAAGGATGGGTCTGCCTTGCACCTGCACTCCCCCACTAGTGCTGGGAGTGAGTCTAGCCCTGCATGGCATCGCATGGAAAGCTTTACCTCCCTCGTCTGGGGCAGTGTGGTCTCAGCATCATTGCTGAGCAGTGGGGGGTACTGCTGGGGAATCTCCGCAGGTTACCAGCCTCAGGAGATCCCTGTGCTGTTGTGGTGCTGGCAGCTGCAGCCTGACCTTTGAAGAATTAGGGGCATTGTAAGGTGTATGGCTCCTCAGTTGTCCCATTTGTGCCAGCAGGATCGCAGCTCTTGTCCCCAAGGAGAACCTTTCTGCACAGCCCAGGCGCTGGTTCAGGGACAGGGAAATGCTTTTTAGAGAGAGCCCCCCACACACCGGGCTCTAAAGCATCGATGGTTGGTTCATTTGGGGGGGTGGTGTTTACATTTTCCCTTTAGATAAACTACCCTCAGCGTGAGGTTTGAGGTTCTGAGCAGGAGAGCTCAGAGCCCTGCAAGAGCGGCTGGACTGCTTGCAGGATGGCTAACGGATGATGGGATGCTGGCGTCTGGCACACACAGCTCATCGGGCACATGCCGTCGGCACCAGGGCTGCCTCGGCAGCCAACAGCTGGGGCCAAAATCAGATCGCCATGGTAGGAGCCCTCCTTGCCATGGCCTGGTCAGTGGTCTTCAGGCACAGGGCTGCGGCGTGCAATGGGTGGTGGGACCAGTATGGACCCATCCCTGCTGCCTGCCCCTTTGTTTGTGTTTGGGATTTGTGTGGGCTGGGAGACCCCGAGACTTTCCACGGGAAGTAAAGCAGGCATTAACTCGATGGGGTTTGATTAGAGGCTTTTAATGTGGTGGCCCTGGCTGTGCCAGCAGTGGCTACGCGCAGTCAGCAAATTAATCCCAACCCTCGTTACCCTGGGGACTCATCGCTCTTTATGTCTGTGCTCTGGCTATCGCAGTGCCGTTGCCAGCAGCCTTCAAGGGGGCTGAATAGCCTGTTCTCTGAGTGGGGTGTAGCACTGGGAGAGTAAATCCAGGGTGATGGCATCAGACTGGTTTGCCAGTCCAAGACACAGCGCTGGGTCCGTAAGCCGGAAGAGCTTTCTGGTTCGGGCTGCAGTGGAATCAAAGCTGGAGCTGTTACTGAGGTGATGGAAACAAAGGGGAGAAATGAGTTTAAGTTTAAACTGTGGGAGTCCGTGCAGATTGGGAGCTGGCTCTGCGATCACTATTTGGTGCCCCTGTGCTCGTGGCTCACACCTGCCTGCACATTGCTTCCATTATCAGGCTGGGATCAGCTTGGGCGAGCGCCACGTGTTTACGCATCGCCTGCTGCAGCAGCTCTATAATCTGCTGTAGGCAGCCAGGTGATTGTGACACCGCTCACAGATTACACCTGCAGGAGCTGCTCCTGTAGGAGGAGGCAGGGGGCTGATCAAAAGATCAAGGGCTTCCAGATGAGCTGAGACAGGAGGCTGTGCTCCCAGCCCGTGGTGCTCCCAGCCCGTGGTGCTCCCAGCCCGTGGTGCTCCCAGCCCGTGGTGCTCCCAGCCCGTGGTGCTCCCAGCCCGTGGTGCTCCCAGCCCATGCTCAGCACATCGCCTGCCCTGGGTGGGGTGCTGGGGGACCCTCAGCTCTTTGCTGGCAGGACTCAGAAGCCCCTGAGAAGGGGCTGATTCTGCCGTGCCGTGGTCAGGGTGATCATTCCACTGGGCCCAGCCTTGCCTGCAGAACAGGGTTCAAAAGCCTGTTCCTGTGGCTGGCTGCATCATGGGGTCCGTGGACAGCAGACCTTGGGCTCATTGTTGATAAGCTGAAGTCCTTTCATGGCTCCTGATAAAAGGGGAGCAGAAAGATTAAAAAACCTTCTTCCTCATCACCTTTCAGCTCTTGTTGTGGGGAGGCTGGTTGAGCACCAGTAAAGCACCAGTCCTGCACCAGGACTGAGTCTGGTCTAGTGAGCCTGGGACTCCTTTAAATGTTCATTGGCACTCTACCGGACCTTGGGATGCTCACTGGTCACGGCTGCAGTCCTGGTTGTGAAACAATTGATATGCTGGGGCCGGTAACTGGAGTTGCTGGGATGTTCAGCTTCTGCTCAAGCCTTGTTCTCATGGAACGGCAACGGGTGCAGTGAAGACAGGAGAGCGGCAGCGATGGCAGTGGAGCAGCAGCTCCTTTTTCTTGCGGGGCGTGCGAGCCTGTGACACACCAGCCCGGGCTCACTTGTTCCCTTCCATGCCTGATTTGATCTGGTGTTGCAGGGGCTGACTTGTGTGATCTCTCCCTCGAGTCAGTTCTCATTTGAGCTGCTGGGTGCAATACTTTCCCCCAACTGGGTACCTCTGAGGTGCTCTGAGTGACACTTGTGACAGACAACCAGCGGTCAATGCTTGGGGATGTTTCAGCACAGCAGTAATGCATCAGAGCCAAAGGCATCGGTGCCTCTAGGTTCCTAGAGCAGCCTGTGTGCTCTCTTCTCTGTCCCTGAAGGCTTTGGGCATCGGGATCGCAACCGTGGCCTTGGGCATCAGGGCAGCATTGCTGTTGCTGAGATGGGCATGAGGATCCAGAGGGGTTGTGCATCCAGCACCCTCTGTTCTGAGGAGCCCGTGGGTTTGTGGGTGCTAGAAACTGACCACTGCTGCCAGCCTGTCCCTGTGGCATGGAGCCAGCGGTTCCTGGAAGTCGGTGCCGCGGGTATGGGACAAGGACTGGTGCAGAAACAGTATTCCGAGGCCCCACATGCTGCATGCCAGCAGACAGCCCCTCCGGGCCATGCGCTACTCCCCTCATGCCCGTGCCAGGCAGCCTCCAAGGCCACGCTTGGCTCCAGGATCGGGACAAGGGCTCACTGTGCCCACGCCAGGGTGGCACCTTGGGATGGCATCCTGTGGGCACGTGAGAGATAAGGGCCTGCAGGGCTTTGAGAGCAGATCTCAGCTGTGTGGGTCAAGGAAAATGCACAGTGAAGGCTAGAGATGATCGGAGCCTGTGCATGGAGAGGAGGACCCAGCATGTTCCTGAGCTGGGGGCAGAACTGGAAGCGCTGCCCTTTGCTTCAGGAAGAGATCCTGAGATTTCCTGAAACACTGGGAAGGGTGTTTGTAGCCATCCAACACCATTTTGCTGTGGTCTGATGGAAGCAGTTTCACTTGCTAGAGTAGGGAAGCAGTTGCCGTAGAGAGCAGTGGTTCAGCCCTTTGTGTTCTCCTGCTGGTCACACGAATGACCCTTCTGTACTAAGACCGAGCTTCATCCATCATTTATTAGTTGCTGGTTGCAGAGGGGCTGCCCTGGTCTGTTGTTTCCATACTGGCCTTTGGCTCCCTGCCTGGTGCTCACTGATGGCTGTTCCACAGGCTGGCTGCTTTGCAGTGGACCTTTCTGCAAAAGGAAGAAGTCCTGTTGTTCCATCAGCTCATTGTTTTATAGCCATGGCAGCACGAGGTGGCCAGCAGTGGCTTGTGTGAGCCTCTGCTTCAGCCGGAGCATCTCCTCCCACACAGACACCAGCAGGGAATACCTGGAAGGTCCTGTGTGGCCCCTGCCGATGTGTGTGGGCAGTGTGTGCAGCAGCACGGACTCAGAGGGACCCGCAACCTGCTGGGAGCCCTTCCCTACAGTCTTCCTGAGCCTCGTCCTGCTCTGCCTGAGCGCTGGGGGCCAGGTGCCATGGGGCAGCCAGGCTCTGTTTGTGCTCCTGCAGTGGAGGAAGGCAGGGTGGTGGCTTTGGGCTGTCGCTGCGTGGCCCAGAGCTGGCTGCGTCGGTGTTTAATTCAATAGTGGTGGTTTGAGTGAGCTCATGGCAGTGAAAGGAACTGACCCAGTTGTCATAGCAAAGGCTCGAGATTAAGGTTCTTCATCCATGCTTGTTGCCACTGGCTGCTGCTGGGTCTATCTGGTGACCAGCCTGCACTGCTCGCCCACTCCACACTCACCATAATGATCCTCCTGGCACTGGGTGCGGGACAAAGCAAAGGAGAGTCTGTGCTGGAACAGCCCCGTGGGCAGGTGAGGCACCATCCTGACCTGGCACCGTCAGTGGCTGCTGCTGCATTGTGTGTGTTTCGTTCTACTTTACGAACAGCAGTTGCAGCTCTGAATCTGCTCACGAGTGTTTCCCAAGTGAAGTTTGGTCTGTCTTCAAGCAGCACGAAAACACCCCCAGCAGCACTTCTCAGTGCTTGTTGGGCACTTTCCTTCTGCAGCACTTGGGAGAAGCAGCTTGTCCAGCTTCCTGCACACCAGGAGCTGTGTCTGGGCCATGGCAAGTGTGTGGCTTGTCACCCACCAAGTGCTTAAGCTGGGGAGAGCCCTGCAGAGCTGCCCTCGTGCCCTGGACTTTACGCCGTGTTGATAGTCCCGTTTACTTTAGCAAAGCTGAGTCCGCAGGGGTGCCTGACCCTGTGTTTGCAGGAGAGGGGGCATGAGAGTGTTGCGTCTCGCCCTGGGGGACCTGGGTGGTAGTCTCCACTCTCCCTGGGTGCCTGCATGGGCAGGGAGGGCAGCACTGCTCAGGCTGCTGGCATGGCCCTGCTTTTCTCCTGCCCGGTAGAACAGGAGCAGAAGGAGCAAGGTCACTTGTGCTTCTCTATGCTTTGGAGCTGCCCAGCCCCCCTTCAGGAGAGGCCTTTCAAGTAATGAGAACATGCAAAGTCAGACGCGGACACCACCTCAGCATTGGTAATGGGGACTTGTCAGCCCATGACTTAAGGGATTTCACAGTAGTAGAAATGATCTTAAAAATCTACCCCTGAAAATGCAGCCGCACAGCTATTAATAGCTGCTGCCCTTTCCCTGGCAGCAGGCACCGGTCCCACTGGGATAAGAATTGGATGCTGCCTGACTCTGGCCGTCTCAGGTATCCACATGGGGCAGATGAAACCCTGAGCTCTAGGCAGGTTTCCCGGTGGCTTTCGGGCACAGCCAAGAGCAGGATGTAGCTCGTGGTTATAAATAGCTGAGGATCCCCAGGGAGGAGCTGTGGATGAGCCTTGGGCTGGTCCCTCTGGTCTGTGGGCTGTATGATGCCATGGACTGTGCTGTGCTCCTCAAGAGCACAGGCAGGGTGGCTGCTGCCTCTGAAACAGCTCAGAAAATGAGCTCTCCTAAATGAGGCTTAGAAAACCAGTCCAGACCCAGCAGTACTGGGACCCTGGCAGTGTTTGCATGGGGCGTTGCGTGCTGCGAGGTTGCGCTGCAGGCAGCTCTTCTGAGTTAGCCAGGGAGTGAGCTGGGCACGTTCTCTGGTGCGTAACCAGGGTGGAACGGGGCAGCTCTGCACCCAGGGCTGCTGGAGAGCCTCCGGGACGTGATCATGGAGTGCTTGGCTGGCAGAGCCCTGCTTGTGTGTGTGGAGAGTGACTTGAGCATGCCGTGCTGTGTCCCAGCTGCCGCTTGTGCTGTGCCGTTGCTGCGCTCAGCTAGCTTCTCTCATGTCTGCACCCAGCTGTGGGGAGTGATGTCCCTGGATGCCTGGTCCACGGCCAGTGCCTGCCAAACTTGGGGTTGAGCTCTTGCTAGAGCCTGGGAGTCTGGTGTGCTGAGGGTGGGGCGTGCAGGCAGGTAGGTGCCTCTCCCTCTGCACTCTCCTGTGAGGGCTGGGAACTAGGGCTGACTGCAGCCCATGGCTCTGGGAAGAGCTCTGTGGGTGAGTCCTGTGAGACAACAGCATCTTCGCCCATGGTGCCAGGCCACCATCCCACTGGGTGTCCCTGGCACTGCTGCCACCAGGAACAACCCGCACTCCTGCCAGGCAGGAGGCTACAGATTCCCTGAAGACATTTGATAGAGTCACTGGGATACGCTCAGTTCCCAGAACAAGGTGAGAAAACCCTGCACTTGTCTGCCTTGTCCCTGTGTCCTTACTGCTTGGGGAAAGCCTTGGAGAGCTGCTCCGAGCCTTTCCCAGGCTGGTTCTTCACTTCTTTCACTGGTGTTTTCTCTTGAGCGGGACTTGAGCGGCACTGGCTGCTCTGCTGCTTAGAGACAGCAGCAGGACTGCTGTGGCCTTAGCCTGGGAACTGAGAAGAAGCTCCAGGCACAAGACTTGATATCAGTCCTTCGCCAGTGAAGGCTCCTGCCTCCTCCCCCTCAGCCGCTCCCAAGCAGCAGCAGCAGGCGCCTTTGCAGGGTTTGCGAGGAGTCGCTGGTGAGGTCAGGACACAGGCTGTGTCAGCAGCTCCTTTTGCCTCTTGTTAAACAGTGCAAAGGAGAAGGAGCAGTTTGTGTGTGGGGCAGCTTAATCACTCTGGTCTGAGTGGGAACTGAGTGCCTGAGCTGGGAGATGGGACGCTGGCTGCAGACACTGCTCCTGAAGTGTGGGCTGAGCTGGAGCAACCACCCGCAGTGCCCAGGGCTGTGAGGCTTGGCCTGAGCACAGCAGGGCCGTGGGCTGCTTCCTGTTAAGAAAGGGGGCTGTGTGTGTCCCGCGGGTGCCCTGGGATGGATGGGAGCCGTTGGCTCGCGGGCGGTGGGGCTGGGTCGTGTCGGCGCCCGTGTTCCTGCGTGGCTATCTCACCGCTTGCTTGTCAGGGGATCAAGAGAACGCGCTCAAGGCTGGGAGGCCTAAAATTAGATGTGGCATCTGTGTTGTGGTTTGCAGGCGGGCTCGAAGGAAAACGCTTCCTGGCTGCTTTCATTCCTCTCCTGATCGGAGGAGCACAGCTGCGGCGAAGCAGATGGGGTGCTGGGCTGGGAAGTGGGTGCCAAACCGCCTCTGCTGTCTCAGGACAGGGCTACTGAGCAGGGCTGGCTGGCTGCAAGGCCCGGTGCCCGTCTGTGGTTGTGGAGGTTTGTCCCACACACACGGATCCCCTGGGATCGGCCTGTCGCTGCTGCTGCTGCTGCTGCTGCTGCAGGGTTCTGCCCTCTTTATCTCCCAGGACAGGCTTCAAGCTCCCGCATGACAGATCCGGCTGCCCACGCTTTGGGTGGCTCAAAGAACCTGCCAGCATTGGGACACTGTTGTCTGGTCTGGGCCAGGCTGGGATGCCCTAGGCTAGCTAGAAGTGCCACTGGGGTTGGTACCAGCACCAGCCCGCTGCTTGCTCCCACCAGCCCAGCCTGGCTGAGGTGCCACAGCCCTGCCAGGGTGCAGAGCAGCTGCTGCGAAGGCCATGGGGCGGGAGGACACAGCTGGAATTAGCTGTTTGCTGCAGGATGCAGAAGAATTTGCATTGCCTCTGTTGCTGAAATCAGGGCTAAGGGTGCTGGAAGGACCACAGTCACCTGGAACCTCCACTTTAGCTGCTGTTTACTCTGATGAGATCACAGTATCACAGTATTACCAAGGTTGGAAGAGACCTCATAGATCATCAAGTCCAACCTGTTACCACAGAGCTCAAGGCTAGACCATGGCACCAAGTGCCATATCCAATCGTGCCTTGAACAGTTCCAGGGACGGCGACTCTGGTGGCCAATGACTCTCTCAGTGAAGAACTTTCTCCTCACCTCAAGCCTAAATTTCCACTGGCGTAGCTTGAGGCTGTGTCCTCTTGTTCTGGTGCTGGCTGCCTGAGAGAAGAGAGCAACCTCCTCCTGGCCACAACCACCCCTCAGGTAGTTGTAGACAGCAATAAGGTCTCCCCTGAGCCTCCTCTTCTCCAGGCTAAACAATCCCAGCTCCCTCAGCCTCTCCTCGTAGGGCTTGTGCTCAAGGCCTCTCACCAGCCTCGTCGCCCTTCTCTGGACACGTTCAAGCACCTCAATGTCCTTCCTAAATGGAGGGGCCCAGAACTGGACACAGTACTCAAGGTGCGGCCTAACCAGTGCAGAGTACAGGGGCAGAATGACCTCCCTGCTCCTGCTGGCCACACCATTCCTGATGCAGGCCAGGATGCCATTGGCCCTCTTGGCCACCTGGGCACACTGCTGGCTCATGTTCAGGCGGGTATCAATCAGCACCCCCAGGTCCCTTTCTGTTTGGCTGCTCTCCAGCCACTCCGACCCCAGCCTGTAGCTCTGCATGGGATTGTTGTGGCCAAAGTGCAGCACCCGGCACTTGGACTTATTGAACGCCATCCCGTTGGACTCTGCCCATCTGTCCAGGCGGTCAAGGTCCCGCTGCAGAGCCCTTCTGCCCTCCAACCCAGCCACATCTGCCCCCAGCTTTGTGTCATCTGCAAACTTGCTGATGACTGACTCAATGCCCTCATCCAGATCATCTATGAAGATGTTAAAGAGGATGGGGCCCAGCACTGATCCCTGAGGGACACCACTAGTGACCGGCCGCCAGCTGGATGTGGCACCATTCACCACCACTCTCTGGGCTCGGCCCTCCAGCCAGTTCCTAACCCAGCACAGAGTGTTGCCGTCCAAGCCGTGGGCTGACAGCTTAGCCAGCAGTTTGCTGTGGGGGACAGTGTCAAAGGCCTTGCTGAAGTCCAGATAGACCACATCCACAGGCCTCCCCACATCCACCAAGCGGGTCACCTGATCATAGAAGGAGATCGGGTTGAAGAGGCAGGATCTGCCCTTCCTGAATCCATGTTGGCTGGACCTGAGCCCTTGGCCATCCCTCAGGTGCGCAGTTATTGCCCCCAAGATAACCTGTTCCATCAGTTTCCCTGGCACTGAGGTCAGGCTGACAGGTCTGTGGTTCCCGGGATCCTCCAGCCGACCCTTCTTGTGGATGGGGATCACGTTGGCCAGTTTCCAGTCACCTGGGACCTCTCCGGTGAGCCAGGACTGGTGGAAAATGATGGAGAGCGGCTTGGCCAGTTCATCTGTCAGCTCTCTCAGCACTCTAGGATGGATCCCATCTGGTCCCATGGACTTGTGGGTGTCCAAGTGGCTCAGCAGGTCATGGACTAATTCCTCATGCATTTTCAAGGCAGCACACCGCTCAAAGAGATCTGCTTCGAGGGCATGGGGACATGATGCTGTTGCCTAAGTTGTGAGGTCTCCTCTAGAAAACAAAAGGTTTTTTCAGCAGGGCCGAAGAGGAGTTTAGCAGCTTATAACCATTTCCAGACATAATAAGGTCCTGTAGTGCCCCTGCAACTGCTGCAGTTTGCTCTTGAGTTAAACATGCCTCAGAGTAAACCAGCTCTGCCGGCAATCCACAGCTCCAGCTGAAGCCTCCAGCCTGGAAACCCCACTGTGGTCTCTCACACATCTCTCCTGGCATCCTGCGTGTGCTACAGGGGATGCTGTGGGCTGAGAGCTTTGGTGCCTCGTCCTTTCCCTGTGCTGGGTTCCTCCCTTGTCTGCCTGTTTGCACCTCCTGCTTCACCCACCAGAGAAACAAACGCGCAGGGTTTGAGCGCCGGTTTCCGTAGCAATACTTCCACTGCCAAACGGAGCGGAGAAAAGGCTTCTTAGATACCCAAGTCTGGAAAGGAAGCCTTGTGTCCCTCAGCAGTCCTGCTGGCACCCGTCCCTCTGGTGGTCTGGGTGTGGCAGGGAGGGCTCTGGGCCACCACCGCTCTGAGCAAACCCTTGGTCTTGGGTGGAACAGCATCCATTGGGATGAAGAATGCTGCTGAGCACCTGCTGCAAGGTGTGGAGCCCAATTCCTGCTTTCTCATCACAGAAGAATGTGGGAGCCTGTGTCTGCAGCCTGGGAACCTCCCAGGAGGTCACGGAGTTAGAATGGTGGGTGGGTCGGAGGAGGTTGGGCTCCTCAGCACCAGGAATCCTCTGTGCTCCTAAACCAGCTCCAGCAAGTAGAGGGAACCCCATCTGTTCAGTTCAGCTCAAAGGCTGCTCATCCAGAATTGAGACCTGCTTGGACAGGAAAAAGCCCCCAGAGGCAAAGGGAGGGGGGTTTCCTTCCAACCTGTGTGGAGAACAAGGCATGGGACAGTGGTACCCAGCAGCTATGAAATCCCAGAGCATTAGGGATTGGAAGGCACCTCAAAAGACCATCCAGTCCAAACCCCCTGCCACAGCAGGATTCCCTAGACCTGGTCGCACAGGAACATGGCCAGTTGTGGAGATCCCTTAGAACAAAGGCAGCCTGCAGAGTTTGGGCTGGGCTTTGAAGGGCTAGGCTTCGAACCTTTGACAGGTTGGTGTGAGTCTGCTTGCTGCACGCGGCCACGTCCCCGGTGAGGGCTTAAACCCACCTCATCACTACAGAGGTGTCACTAGCCCTTTCCTGAGCTCCAGAGCGGAATGCGGGATGGAGCTGCGGCAGGCAGCGCCATTGCCTGGAGCAGAAGCAGGGTGTTTGCTAACTGGGAGCTAATGAGGAGAGCTGTCGCATCCTCTGCAGAGCACCCTAGTTAGAGTGAACGCGTTTGCACAGCATGAGGGAAATACGAAGGTGGGGGATACTGCTAAGCACAGTCCTGAAGGAACGTGGCCAAGAGCCTGCTTCGGGGAGCATGCATGCCAGAGACAGGTGGAGAGGAGATGGAAACTGATCCTTTGGGCAGAGGGATCTTTGTTGCCAAACTGAATTCCCATGGTGTTTGAAGTTCTGGGGGTGTTGAGTCAGTCCACCTCGCTTTTCTTTCTGTGGTGTCTTGGCAGGTTCTAGAGTTCACTGAAGGTCCTGGGGAGCCTGAGGTAGGCCCTGTTCCAGCAGCACCCTCCTTCAGAGCATGGGCAATGGCAAGGCCCTCTGGTTCCTGTTGAAAGGCAGCTGGAGGGGTTCAGTGTGGCTCGTAGGCTGACCTCAGCAAAGTGCTTGAGGTGCTTGAGGGTCTCTGCCCAGTTCTGCTGTCTGTGGGCTGGGGGTGACAGCGAGTGCTCTGTTCTCAGTGCCTAGAGGGGCGTCTCATTCTGTATTCAGAGCCGAGGCAGGTGAGTGCTTCTTGTAGTGCTCTTCCTGCTGTGGAGGTGTCCATGGGCAGGAGAAGGTCTCTCTCCTCACCTGAGCTCAGACAGGAGTGAGGTGTCTGCGTCTGGTGCTGACAGCAGTGCCCCCTCATGCCGGCACTGTGCCCACCATGTCATCTCCCCCTCTAGCAGCTGTTGTCTTCAGTTCAAGACATGGCAGTGCTGTGTTGGCTGACCCAGTGATTTGTGGAGATACCTCAGGCATGAGGTGGTGGGCTTACATGAGGTGCTCTGGCCCCATCACTGGGCTGGAGTCCGGTTGTGCTGGCCAACCACCCGGCCTCTGTAAGGCTCCCCATAGCCCTGTGCTCTGCCCAGGGAGAGCCTAAAGCAAGTCTTACCCTGCAAAGGCTTGTGAGCAGGAGCAGGGACAGCTTGTCAGCCGTATGTGTGTTGTCAGCACATACGCAGTGCTGGCATCTGTGTCCTACAGAGGCAAAAGGAATGTTAATCTGCATGGAAAGAGTCTATGGGGAGAGGAACTCTGCTGATCTCCATGGTGCTGTGAGCCAGGGCAGCCCTGAGAGGTGATGAGGATGCTGCTGGCAGAGGTCTGCTGGTCTGGTTCTGAGCACAGATCCAGGATGGTCTATTACCTCTGGAGAGTCTCAATTCACGCCTGGCTGTTGTGAAGAGCCACCAAGGAACTCCTGTTGTCTCTTCCAAAGTGTTTGCAGCACACACAACCGTGCTGAAGCTTGGCAGAGGCAAAGCTCCGTGCCCTGCTAGAAGAGCAGACTGCAATGGTACCACCAAGCCTGCTGGACCCTGCCCAGCACAGGAGCAGCCAGAGCCTTTATAGGAGACTGTAGACCAGTGCTCCCTGTCTGGCATGGTGGCAGTGGAGCATGAGAGACATGAATCCATCTCATTATTCATGATTTTGCTTACAGGCAGCTCTGTCAGCAGAGGAGGTGGAGAGCAGACTAGAAGGTGATGTTGTGGGTTAAACCAACCAAAAAGGTTTTAGTCAGGATGGGCTGTTGCCTGGGGAAATAAGTAGGGCTCTCTGTGCACCAGGGACACCAAGGTCTTGTCCTTGGAGGCTCCAGGTGACTCTGCAGTCACCAGGACGAGGTGTGTGCGCACTGATGACCTTGGGATGCTCATTAGGGCTGAAGCCATCTTGCGTTACCGCTGTGGTGCTTTGTGTCCCTTTCGTGCTTTGTAACCAGGGGAGTTCCCATCTTAAGCAGCCATGCAGTACATTTCTGCTGGCTCTTTTTACACACAGCTGGTCTGTCTGGGGCAGTCAAGCTCCATCTTCTCTGGACTCACTGGCTGCAGATCAGGTCTGGAGGCACTTCTGGTCTCAGCACTACCAAGCGCAGAGGCCACCTGGGTGTTGCAGAGGCTTCAGCCTGCCTCTGCCCCAATGTTGTGTCTCTGGTACCTACCAGCCTCCTTTCACCTTTTGCGCCCCTTCTTCTGACCATCACTGCCTCTCGGTGGCTTCAGGAGGCTCCACAGTGGGTTGGGTTGTGGCATGGCCTCTGCCCTCAGCAGAGGTGCTGCGGCTTGGCTGGGCTGGGAGGGCTGTTTGGGACCGTCCTCTGGGTGCCAGGGGAGTGGCGTCTTGTGTTGGGGCAGCTCCAGGCTGGAGCAAGAACCCTCTTGTGCAGCAAAAAGAGCAGCGTGGGCTTGCCGGGCTGGTCACGGTGGGGCTTTGGGTGAGCTGGGACCCAGCGTGTGAAAAATAATCTGTCAAAATGAGCAAACAGAGGCTTTGAGAAGAGAAAAGAGACTGCGATGTGTGAGAGTGGGGATGGAATCTGTGCTGCTGTCTTTGTTGAGGTTGTTTGTACCCCCTGTGCTGGAGGCAGCCCCTGGCCTGCAGCCTCGTTCCCTCTCTGTTCCCCTCTCTGCTGGAGAGCCACACTGCCAGCTCCTAGGAGCTTTCGGGAGGAGCACCTTCTCCTGAGGGGAGCTGCTGCTGCAGGGCTGTTGGGGAGAGCCGCTGTCACCTGTTGGTATTTGTTCAAGAGCAGTGCAGCTGCAGTCCCCATGTGTGCAGAGCAGTGGGATGATGCTCTGCCCGGGGAGGTGCTGCCCTGCCGCTCTCCTCCAGCAGCCTGACAGGAAAACAAGGCAGGGCCGGATCAGGAACATGCTCAGGGCTGTTTAGCATCAGGAGCCTAGTTCAGCACAGTGGCTGTGTGTTTACAGCTGAATCTGCTGGGGCGGGATGCTGTAGGGTGTCTGTGCAGCCTCTGTTGTCTGAGGCAGCACCACTGGGTGCCTGTGCTGTGGAGGTGCAGTCTGGCAGTGAACTGGGACGTGCAGGGGGGATGTGAGCCTTGCACCTCAAGTGAGCTGCAGTGCTCTTGGCCGAACGGGGGTCTAACCCCTTGCTATGAGGCACAGACCTTAGTCCATGCATGAACTGCCCAAAGGCATTGACAGGGGCTGCTTACCTTGGTAGTGCGTTAGGAGACATCATGCACAGCCAATGCCACTTCCAAGGCAGCATCTCCTGCTGATAACATTGCAGCAGCTCTTCAGTGGCAGTGCCTGGGATGGCTGGGCAGGATCCTGCGTTGCCTGCTGTGTGTGCGAGCACAGCTCTGGCTAAGCATCCTGTGAGCCCTCTTGGCTGGGCAGGTCGTCTGATCCAGCAGCACCACCAGGTCTCTTCCCCAAAGGCCACGGAGTGTGACCAAGGGCATTCCCTTTGCCGGCGCATGGGAGTTGCTTGCTTCTCCAGCACCCTGGGCTTTGGCAGACGTGTCTGCACAGGGCAGGTAAATCCCAGTGCGTGCTCCAAGCCCTCTGGTGCAGGCAGAGGCACTGAGAACATCATAGAATCATTGGGGATTGGAAGAGTCTGTCCTGTGGAGGCTGTGCCAGCCAAGCCCAGCGCAGCAGCACTCAGCTGCAGCCCTGGGGGCTGTTCTGCTGCAACAGGTGAAGTGGTTTTGACATGGAAAGTGTCACCTTTGGGAGCGGAGGAGGCAGGAGCAGTGTTTGGTCGGTGATGGCAGACTGATGGGAAGCAGAGGGTTTAGGGACACAGTGAATAGCCGTGGTCCCCATTGGGGGAACTCTGTGCTGTCTCTTGCTGAGGCAGAAGCAGGGGGTTGTGAGAAGCAGCTGGCTGACTTCTCTGATCTGTGACTGCCCTGAGTTTGTTGGTTGTGTTGTAAAATCAGGGTTGTTCATTGGAACTGGCTGTTGACAAACAAGAGCCGGTGTCACAGAACTGCAGCTCCTGCTCTACAGAAATGTTTGCCTGCAGCAGGAGCTCAGCAATGTCTGCGTTTCCTGCGAGAAACCTCCTGAATCGGCAGTAAAATCCTCTCTGCAGCAGTAAGAGATACTGAAGTTGTTTATCCTCCCCCTGAAACTGCTGAGCTCCTTTGTGAGCAGCCCTGACCTTGGCCTTGGGGCTGTGTACGGAGCTGGAATCTTTGCCCGACGTCAGTCTGCCCCAGTTGTGTCTGCCCGGCCGCGCTATCTCCCAGCTCTGGGTTCCTGAGGCTCGCTGACACTTGCCACACATCCTGCACCCTGCAGGCTTTTACCCTGCAATAGAGCCTTCTGCAGGGGAAGAGTTCTGGGGCAGCCCATCACCATCCCGCTGTGGAGCTGCCAGCTGCACCGGGGCAGAGGAGCTGCAGTTGCGGCTGGGAGCCCGTGTGGGTGGGCGCCCAGGGCTCTGCCTGTCCCAGGTCCCCGAAGCCTTCAAAAGCCACCTGATCGCAGGGTTATTACCCATGAGAAAGCCCTTCAAAGGTCTCCTGGAAAACAGATCTTTAAAGCTTCCATTATCGCAGCTCGCTCTGAGTTGCCTATGTTTGCAGCTGCGATTTTCTCCCAATTTTCCCTCTACAAACAGGAGAGAAAAGGCAAATTGGCATCTTGCTAGAACCAGGGGCATTGCAGGGCCTGTTGCTCTGTGCCCTGATGGCTGCTGCCACTGGGGAAGAGGCAGGAGGGGGCTGGGACTGGGCTGGTGCTCAGGGCTCAGCAGCGGGGTCTGCAGGGCAAAGATGTGCGAGGGAGCTGGGGCTGGGCTGGTGCTCAGGGCAAAGGTGCCGAATGGGGCTGTGATGGGACTGATGCCCAGGGCTCAGCCACAGGGTCTGCAGGGCACAGGTGTGGGATTGGGCTAGTACTCAGGGCTCAGCAGCGGGGTGTGCGGGGGTGACCCATGTTGGTGGGTGGACCTGCACCGCGACATGCTTGTACTTGCAGGGGCAGTTCATGAAAAACCTGTGTGCAAAGCTGCTCAGGCCTGAACTGCTAACCTCCTTTGCGGCTTAAAATAATTAAGCTTCAAAACCACTCTCAAGGTCTTCTGGGGGTCCTGCTTCTGCTGCTACAGCAGGAGCTGCTTCCCATCTCCTTCTGGGAATACTGGGTCCAAAGGGTAGGGAAGGGTGGTGTGGAAGCTCCCATGGAAAGAGAGAAACTGACCCTTTTCAAACCTCTAGTTGCATAGAGAGGAGGTAAAGGGCAACAGGTTGTCTGAGGAAAGGTCTGATACTTTTTGACTCTGGCAAGTCGCTGGATAAATTTCAGCAAAGCTTTTGCATCTGCTGCTGCTTCTCTCCAAACAGCAGCCCCTTGGACCAAGGGGGCTGGGCAGTATGCTGGGGAGGGCAAGACAGGGAGGTGTGATGGCACCAAGACCTCACTGTGGCAGGTATGTGGCAGCCAACTGTGTCTCCTGCATCAATCAGTAACTCAAAAAAAGCCTCGGAATATGAGACTGTCAGGGAAGGATAGTTGAGCAGCACCCAGGGATGAGTCACTGATTGTCACTGCTGCTGCTAAAGGGATGAGAAATCATCCCTTTAGCTGTTCCAGTTATTAACCTACAGAGCGGGTAGGATCCACACAGCTCTCAGATGAGGAGGAGAAAATCATGACAGTATCATGGAAGGACACTCCCGACAGCAAGGTCAGAGAAGAGAGAAGAGCATCAGAGGTAGCCTTTGGCTTGAATGAAACGTCCCAGGCCACTGTTCACACAGCAGCAGCGGACCCCGAGTCCTGCCTACACCCGGCAGATCTTCTCAGCCCTCTCTGGGGCTGAGCCAGGCACAGAGCGAGTCTTCATGGGCTCCGGAAGGAACAGCTTTTCCCATTTCAACCTTACTCTCCACAGAGAGGAGGGGCAGTGGGGCTGTCAGCAGGACAGCATTCCCTTGCCCCAGGGTCTGTGTTGGTGTTTGACCCCTTTTTCTGAACCCAGGCTATGGGGTCCAACTACCACCTCTCCCAGGGCTGGTTCCTGCTCCCGTGCATTTGGGGTTTGTTCCTGCTGGGGGCCTGAACGGGGCTTTTCTGAGGATAAGGACTTTTTCCAAGAAGCCCGGGCATCGTCACGTTCCCTTTTGATAATCACTTGGTCTCCGAGTGCTTGCCCATGGCCATTTGAGCAGCAGCAGGCACCGAAGGCAGAGCTAATTTTTCCCCCAAAGTTGCAGTGACCTGCTGGCTGTTGGGAGCTAATTGCTTGCGCTGGCGCTCTGACAGAAAGGGGATCTAACAGGTCAGGTCGAGTGCAGCTGCTCCCCACGCTGACCTGACCTGTGTCAGCCTGTTGTTCCCATTGCACCTCTGCTGCTAGTCCTGCTGGAACAGCAGCTCCTCCACAGCTGGGACACAGGGCTCCACAGGGCTGGGACATGGGGGTGTGGGGCATGTTGGCAATGGGTAAGGAGGGCCAAGGGCTGCCTCTTGGAGGAGTCCGCTGCTGCAACTGACGCAGCTACTCAGCTCCACACAGTCCTCTCCTTGTGCTTGGCACTGGCTTGCGTTGTGCCAGGGCTGCAGGAGGTTTCTGGGCTTCCCTGGCAGAACAGAACAAGTGATGCCTTAACCAGGAGCTGGGGAGAGCAGCAACAGGCAAAGAAGGCCCCAGGTCTCTGGGAGTCCATGCTGTGCCCCTGCTGACCGCTGCTTTCCATCCCTGTCCTTGTGCCCACCGTGAAAACCCAGAGTAGCTCTTCAGGGCTGTGCTGCTGGCGAGTGGACAGGGTGCAGCACTGCCATGTGCATAGGATCATAGGATGTTAGGGGTTGGAAGGGACCCAAGAGATCATCGAGTCCAACCCCCAGCAGCCCCCTTCAGCGGCTTCTTGTGGGTGTTAAATGGCAGCAGCTGTATCTTTGGCTCAGGGGTTCCTTTTACCCTGGATGGCCGGCGGCTCTGTGCCCTGCCTGCGGGGCCATCCTGGGGCAGGGACCTTGCTGGCGCTGTCCCCACGTACCCCCTCAGGCGTCAGGTGGCCATCAGCGGGGCTCTCCTGAGACACAGGTACAGCACACACTTCTGTCTTCGCCAGACTGGATTTAATAGGCGTGCAGATGCGTGAGGCGTCTGGGAAGAAGGTTCGCTCCAGCCGCTGAAAGACAGGGCAGATCAAAAACAAATGAGACAGGAGAGCAAGGAGGAGAGAACAGCTCCATGGTGGTGGGGAGCTTAGGCGAAGCTGCTGAAGAATTATAGGAGTCAGATATCTGTACTGAAGTGACAGCAAGGGCCTCAGTGGAGCAGGACCACGTAGCTCGGTGAGTGTGCAGGGCCCTCATGTGATGTATGAGTCCTGCTGCTGCAGCCAGGATTGCGCAAACGCCAGAGCAGCTGCCCCCAGTCTTCTCCTTCAAGGCTCCACTGTCAGGCGCTGCACCCAGGAGTGGTGTCTGGGGGGGGAGCTCCAGCAGGGCCTGCTGCGTGCTCAGTGCGAGCTTCACCTCAGCTCTTGCTTGTGTCCTTAGGGATCGGTTCTTGGCTTGTCCTGTCTGTTTGGCTCTGCTGTGAACATTGCCCCCAGTGCCACCTGTGGTGCCCACCCATAGCTCGTCCTAGCCTCGCCTGCTGACCCTGGTTCTCTTTCTGTTCCATGCTGCAGGTTGGAGACTGGCCGGGAGCATGTCTTGCCCATCGACTATTACTTCCCTCCTCAAAAGAGTTGCCTGATCTGTGGAGACGAAGCATCTGGGTGTCACTATGGAGCCCTCACTTGCGGGAGCTGCAAAGTCTTCTTCAAGCGGGCAGCTGAAGGTAATGGGGATGGGGAGAGGGGGGCAGGTCGCTCCCAGCGACCTGCGTTGGCTCTCTCTGCCAGAGCTGCCCAAGAACTGAGTGCTGCTGACATGTTCTGTCAGCAGCAGCCGGGTTGTTCGCATCCCGGTGTCGAGGTGTTTGCAGCACCCTGCTGAAAGAGGTTGGGCAGCTTTGCTTTGGGGAGCTGCCAAGCCTCAGGGACTGAGGCGGGAGTGGTGGGAACAGAGCGCGGTGGGGACACAGCATGGTGGGTTTCGAAGGTCCCTACCCAGTACAGGAGAGAATTCAGGGATAAATTGGTGCCTTTGTGCTGTGTTTGCCCTTCCACTTCACAGATGGCCCTCAAAAAGCAGCCAAACCTGCTTTGGCAGCAGTTTGCCAAAGCACAATCTTTTCAATGCCTTGGATTGTCTCAGTGACCTGGTGAGACCCCTGAGCAGATGGTTCCAGCTTCTCCTCTTGACTCTCAAGGGTGTTCAAAGTTCCCATCAGCCCTGCTGCGATGCCAGGCCCACAGCTCCAAGCGTGTGTCCTGCCTGGCGTCCCTTCCAGAGGGTAACTCCTCTCAATACCTGGGAAACAGCAGGACTGCCTTGCCATCACGAGCCGGGCTCTGACCTTGGCATCCTCCATCCTCTCCCCAGTGAGACTTCTTTGTGTCCAGCCCCGTAGTGCCCAGCTCTCCAGAGACGAACGTGAGCTCAGACGTTCATTCTTATTCAGTGCTCAGGTCTTTTGTTCGGGGCGCTGGCACAGTGCCCCGTTGGCTCCGTCAAGCAGACGGTGGGTGCTGCCAGTGTCCAAGTGCTCCCTGTAGAAGAATTCTAGCACCGTCCCGTGTGTTTCCGAGGTCACGGTTTCCCTAGCTCGTTGAAGCTGCTGGCAGTGCAGTTGGCAGCGCTGGTTCAGGAGGATGAGGTCTGCGCTGCAGAGGACAACCACCTCCCGCCACCCTGACAGGGGGAGCCAGTCATAGAGATAGATAATGGGTTCAGCGTGCGCGTCCCGTGTGAGTCCTTCACAGAGACAGCTCTGCTGCGCTGCCATTCTGAGGAGGGTGCAGCGGGCTGCCTTGTGCTGCCAAAGTTAACAGCAGGTGCTCATTTGAGCCAGCAAGTTACCATTGAGTGATAGCGAGCGGACTTGTGACTCTCTCTGTCAGATAAGCTGCTTCTGGGATACCCCGTGGTGGGTGCTGTGATGGTTCCCCAGGAGCGGGCTCTTCCCCAGATGGAAGTGGGTGCTGTTGGAAGAGGCGGCAGCCTGGGCTGCTTGCGCTGCCCTGGCCGGGCGCTGCAGCAGCGTCCCGTCTCCTGGCTGTTCTCTGTCATCGATTCAGATGGTTTTGTTACTGCCTCATCTTGGTTCTGCAGCCTGGAGGTGCCACAGAGGGTGAGAAGGGTTTGTTTGCAGTAGGATGGAGCGGCACCAACCCCCGTTGCCTTTCCCTGTGGAGCAAAGCATACCTGCCCAGAGGAAGGGTGGCAGTGGGGACTCTGCCTGAGGGGCAGGTTTCGCCTTGTGTTACCCTGAGGTGCACGGCGGGAGTCTGTTTTGGGAGAGAGGCAATCCATCAGGCTCCTTGAGCAGTTCCAAGTGCAGGGTAGCAGTAGGTGATGATTCCTACCCTGGCTTCTGGGGATTTTCCAGCCCAAACTCTCTGTCTTAAGGAGCAGAGCTGAAAGCTGATCTTCAGCGTGTGCTCAGGGTTTGAAGGCCACAAAATGCATCTCTTAGGTCACCTTTGGACACTCTTTACAGCAGCAGATCAGAAAGCTGTCCCGCTTAGAAGAGGAACCTTTTCTTTGGCCTCTGTTACCACTGGTGGGTGGGAGAAGCAGCAGAGTGGGGACTGCCTAGGGTTCTGTCCCCTGTGGGATTGCCTTGGATTCTGTCTCTGATGAGACTGCCTTGGGTTGTGCTCCTTATGAGGCTGTCTCTAGAGTAGCAGAGAGCTGAATGAAAACCCCACACAGTGTCTGGCAAGCATCCTCGTGGGCTGAGAGCCATGCTGCTGTGCAGTCTGTTCCAATCCCTGCTCCCTCACTCTCCATATGGATTATCGTTCCACATCCCGAACCGCTGTGGGTTAGCTGTCCCCTAGACGTCTGCCCAGGCCAGCTCAACGGTTTCTTGACAGTTTTCAAGGTGGCCAGGTGGAGTGACCCACATCCTGACCGTCCCACGTCCAGCAATGCTCTTCACAGCATGGGGAAGGGTTGGCTCTACAGAGCACTTAGTGCTGCAGCTCTGCTCCAGAGGTGGGTTTCTAACCACCTGTTGGGGTTTGCTTGCTCTAAAATCCATGGAAAGAGAAGAGATGGAATAACGAGACCTCTGAAGCTCAGAGCTCCTGGCCATTGGCTACTGCCCATCTCCCGTGCTTCTGGTTTCTGTCGCCTGGGCACCTGCAAGGTGCCGCTGTGCTGGACCCTTATGTTTGCTTTAGTCTTCTGGTGATACAGGTGACTGCAGAGGAGACAGCTGGGCAGCAACAGCTCATGCATTGTGCTCAGTGTTGGGTCTGGAGAGCTTTGGGGCTGTCTCCTCTTGGACTTTTTCTGATAGGGACATAAAGTGGGGTCTTCAGAGCAGAGCCAGCACCAAACCTGCAGGGTGACAGCGATGTGGACCAGGCGAGCACTGGGGACCCTGCAGAGAATGAGACCCTGGGGATTCACTTTGCTGGAGAGCCTGGCCTTTCCCGCAGCGGTGAGGGGTTGGCTTGAGCGCTGGGACAGCCACATGGATCTCCCTTCCAAAAGGTACCGAGTGGGTTTCACTCGAGGTTGGGAGTCTGGCAGGCTCTGGCACAGGTTGCTGGGAGAAAAAGGGAGAGAAAGCTGCTCTGGGCACAGCTCGGCTCATGTGGCAACAGGCCTTTTGTTAGATAATCCCTCTGCATTGAGCAACTCCTCTTGCTCCACAAATTTTCATCTGAGTGAGGCTGAAGAGCTGCTCTTCCCTGCTGCTCCTGGCATTTGCTGCAGTCCCAGGGGTGAGCAGGAGGACTTGGTGGTGGCACCAGAAAGAGCCCATGGGGTCCCAGCGAAGGGCAGCACCATGGCAGTGTGCTCACAGGAGCACAGCTCAGGCTGCTCTCCTGGAGTTCCTGGGCTGGTCTGACACAGCACAGGACCTTTGTAGCTGCCCTTCTCACCCACATCTGTGTCAAACAAAACTGCTGGGGAGATGCCAGTGCAGAGTCACAGGGATGAAGGGAGGGGAGCATCTCCCTGATGAGGAAAGGCTGAGGAAGCTGGGGCTCTTGATCTGAGAAAAGGAGACTGAGGGGTGACCCCATGAATGTTGATCAATATGTGAAGGGTGGGTGTCAGGAGGATGGAGCCAGGCTCTGCTCAGGGGTACCAAGTGGTAGGACAAGGGGCAGCGGGTGTGAGCTGGAACAGAGGAGGTTCCCCTTCAGTGTGAGAAGGACCTTCTTTCCAGTGAGGGTGCCAGAGCCCTGGCAGGGGCTGCCCAGGGGGGTTGTGGAGTCTTCTTTTCTGGAGACATTTCAAACCTGCCTGGACTGTTCCTGTGTGACTGGATGGAGGGGATCCTGCTGTGGCAGGGGGAGTGAACTGGATGATCTTTCGCGATCCCTTCCAATCCCTAATGGTCTGTTCTGTGGATCGACAGGGGAGGCCCAGATCCAGCTCTAGGCCAGCTGGATCATTAGGTCTGAGGCTGCTGCCTTGCCAGCATCCCTGTTGTAAAGGCAGTCAGGGTGCTGGGCCTTTGAGGAGAGCAGGGCTGGTGAGTGTAGGAGGAGAGAGTGTCTCACACTGTGCTTCAGGTCAGCAAAGCACCAGCCTGTTCTTTGGAGGGACGTGGGAAAGCGTCTCCGTTGTTTGCGGGAGAGAGAAAGAGCTAGAAGTGCGTTCCAGGGTTAATAACAGAGAGATCGGCACCGTTATCTTTCCGTGAGGAGCAGCTGATTGCACACGGCTCAGCCTGTTCTCAAGTGAACACTAAATTATCCTGAAATTAAAAACATCTCTCTGTGCATGAGAAGTTATTAAGACAGATGGAACCCATCTGCATCCCAGCCACCCTTCCTTGTCTGGGCTTTTGATGCCAGTGGCCCCTTCTTCTCCAGATGCCGGTGACATGCTTGGGGGGCACAGGACAGCATGGGGGGCAGCGGCAGTGCGGTTGGAGCAGAGAGGATCCACTGGTGACAATTGATTGCTGCACTGTGTTGGTCTCTGCTGGATGGGATGAGCCCTGGTGGTTCTCTGTGGCCTGTGGGGCCACCACAGGTGGGTCAGGAGGGTTGGCTTCTCTGGGGCAGTGATCCGAAGGGTCCATCTCCCCAGCCATGGGTTCTTTTCACAGCATCACAGAACCATTCAGGTTGGAAAAGACCCCAAGGGTCATCGAGTCCAACCATCAACCCTTCTCTACAAGGTTGCTTCTAAACCAGATCCCCCAGCACCACATCTCAGCGATTTTTAAACTCATTTCCCAAGTGGCATCTACAGCTGGGGACAGCAGTGATGGAGGGGCCATGCCCCCTAAACAGGGGATCTCCACATGCCTGGAGTAAGGACCAGGTGAACGAGCAGCTCATTCTCCTGCCTGGCAGCAACAGAGCCACAAGGAGCCTTTGCGTGACCCTTTGTTTCCCATTGTGGCGCTGACTGACGGCTTTGAGCAAACAGAGCCAGACTGTGCAGGTACCACGGGCAGAGCTGGCATTCCTGTCCTGCTTCCTGCACTGGGAAGCAGGTCACTGCTGTTTCAGCACAGCCACTGTACCATGACCATGGGGTGAGCCGTGGCTGCACTGATCTGCCAGCAGGGAGGGGATGCTGGCACTGAGACTCTTGTGCTGGTGCCATGCAGGGCAGAGAGGGACAATGTTGTTCCCTCCCCAGACCCCTCCCAGCAGAGCCAGAGGCAGCGGATGCTGCTGAATTACTGATGGGAAGCAGCACCACTGCCTCCTTGAGTGAGACTCGACCCCTTCCCACAGCTCATCCATCCTCCTGCTTCCCTCCTGTGGGTGCCCACAGGTACCTGGGAGCACAGGGCAGGGTTGGGGACAGTGCTTGGGACTCAAGGGAGAGAGGAGGCTGGTGCTGGTGGATGTTCCTCCTCTTGGCAGGGGAATTGAGATAGAGCTGTGCCTGACCCTGGGGTGTCCTTGAGGGTCTCTGGCAGTGACTGCCCCTACTGAAGGGCTCATGGCTGGACATTTTAAAGGATTTTGAGCTGTTGTTGAAAACTACTGTAGTTTAGACTAGGGAGGGGAGTCAGGGAAGGAGCAGGATGCTTGTGCGGATGTTCCCAGGACGTTGGCCAGAGACTGAGTTGGTCCTGTAAGGTTGGGTTTGACCCTCCCTCCCAGCATCACAGCACCACAGAATCATTCCAGTTGGAAAAGAGCCCGTGGGATGGGATCATTGAGTCCAACCAGCAACCCTACTCTGCACAGTCACCCCTAAACCAGATCCCCCAACAGTACATCTAAGTGACTTCTAAACTCATCCAGGAATGGGTACTCAACCCCCACCCTGGGCAGCCCAGTCCAGTCCCTGACCACTCTCTCCAGAAAGAATTGCTTCCTGATGGCCAGTCTAACCCTCCCATGTTGGACCTGGAAGCCCTTCGCTCTGCTTCTGTGGCTAATGACCTGTGAGAAGACATTAGCACCAACATCTCTGTGAGGTCCATCTTTCAGATGGTTGTAGAGAGCGATGCGGTCTCCCTTCAGCCTCCTCTTCCTCAGACTAAACAGCCCCAACTCTCTCCACCTCTCTCCATCAGATTGATTCTCCAGGCCCTTCCCCAGCTCCATTGCCCTCTTCTGCTCTCACTCCAGCCCCTCAATGTCTCCTTTGCCCAGAACTGGCCCCAGTACTCAAGGTGGGGCCTCCCCAGTGCTGAGTGCAGGGGGACAATCCCCTCCCATCTCGGCAGCCATGGCCCTTTCATCCTCATGTAGCAGTGCCTGGGCTCTGGACCCCGGTGTGAGGAGCTGTCTCAGGACAGGAATCCTGCAGCGTGCCTGGCAGGGATGGAGCAGACTCCCCTCTAGCTGCCTGTGCCCCCCACACCTGAGGAGGCAGGGCAGCCCTTCCTGGGCACTCTGTGCGGAAGGAGGTCGAGTGGAGGAGAGAGCGTGGCCACAGTGCAAAAATCACCCCCAAGCAACCCAGTTTCAGCTGAAGTTGTTTATTACTTATCCTCCTCAATGGACTGTTATGAGGGAGGATGGTGCTGTGTTCTCTGCGGGTTGGTGTAACCGAGGCTCCCGAGGCTCTCTGAGTGTCCTCTGAGTGGCTGGTAATGAGCAAAGGGTGAGAAGAGCTGCTGCTGGGAATGGTGCTAAAAGGATTTAGCGAGGAGCCACGCACTGCAGCTGGTGGACTCATGCCCCGTTGTGCCCTCAGCCTTAATGCGGGGGGCTGGAGCACTGATCAGCTCTAGATCTGATATGAGATGATGACCTTAAGATCTTAATCTGGGGAGGATTCTGAGCAGCACAGAGCCCGGCTGTTTCTGCAGCCCGTTGGCGTTGCCCGTGTGTGGGCACCACATGTTTGCTGGGGCCGAGGCCGCTTGTCCCGTGCCCCTGTGCCAAGTGGAGCTGGCAGGGCGACTGGCACAGCAGAAGGTACCAGCGAGGTCTACGAGACGGGGCTTCTGCAGATGTTCTGCTTTTTCAGATTCTAGTGCCTTCCGAGTGTGGGGGCAGGCAGGGAGCTGCTTGGTCACCGCTCCAGAACCAAGGCATCTCTCAGCAGAGCCAGCGCAGTGGGCAATTAGCGGCAGCCCTGTGTTTTAGGGGATCTCCGAGGGCTCCAGGGGGCTGCTCCTGTACAAAGCAGAGCAGCCCCTTGTGGGATGGTGAAGGTTAAATGGATGAGCAGCTGTTTCCCATGTGTGCGGAGCCTGAGAGGGGCTCAGCTCGGTGAGTTACTGGGGTTGGTTCGTTTGGAGCGGGGTGGAGAACATCAGGTGGATCCCAACCCAGTAAACGTGTTTGGACTCAACAGAAAGAACCGGGATGAGTCAGGAAGGAAAGTTACTCCCTGGCCTGGGCAGCAGTGAAGCTGAAAAGCCCCAAAAGAGCTGAAACGTGGAGCTCTTGAGGAGACTGCTCCCTAACCGAGTGGAAAGGTGAGCCTGTGGTACCAGCCAGTCCTGTGGCAGGGAGCTTCAGACTTTGCTCTGAGCACCCCTAAACTGGCGGTGTGCAGGTTCTCCCTTACAGGGAGTCACTGCTCCCAGTTCTTTCTTCACGGCTGGGACTGCAGCTGGGCTGACCCCCAGTGACAGGGCAGCAGCTCCCCGTGCAGGCAGCTCCCCGAGGCAAGGGGCTGCAACCTGCAAGCAGCAACCCCAGTTTGCGTTAGTGGGTGGCACGAGAAATGATTCAGTCCCACAAAGCGCTGCAGAGGGATCGCAGTCTGGGATCAGACTGTGTTGTCTTGGTCTTCTGAGAGAAAACAGCTCATTGCAGCGAAAAGCCAAGTGACAGAGGCCTGACATTTGCAAAATGAGAGCTGAGCCCCCCCTTATTTCCTGACTTCTTAATTGCTGTCTGTTGACAACCTCTGCTGTGCCACCCTGTGCAGTGATTTTACAGCCACCCAGATCCTGGTCTGCAAGGGGCTGAGGCAAAGCCATGTGGCCAGGAGGGTGCTGGGGAGCAGCAAGGCAGCAGCCTCTTGGGTAGCCGGCTCTGCGCCGTGTGTGTGGCAATGACCCTCTCCAGCCAAAGCAGGGGAAGAACTGCTGTTCTCCCTAGAGAGACCAACCTCAGACATAAACGTTGTGTTGGGGGGAGCACTGAGAAGCTGGCGCTGCTGCGGTTCTTCTCACCGCCCGTCTGCCCTTTGCAGGGAAACAGAAGTACCTCTGCGCTAGCCGCAACGACTGCACCATCGACAAGTTGCGAAGGAAAAACTGCCCATCCTGCCGCCTGCGCAAGTGCTACGAGGCCGGGATGACCCTCGGAGGTACGGGCTGGCCATGGGCTGGGGTGGCTGGGCTAGTCCTGCAGACGTGGCTAGTGTCAGCTGATCAGGGAATGGCTGAGAAAATGAGGCTGCTGGAGCATAAAGAGCTTCGGGAACGTCTGCAGGTTTCTAATAGCAACCCCTTGAATTTCATTAAAGGTTTGTTTGACTTGGAGGAAACATTCTTTTCCTTAAATTAAAACCTTGCTAATGTGGAACTATGTAAACAGTGGGGTGAGCCAGACTCCCACCCGCCCCAGAGCCTCTTTGAGCAGACCTCTCACGTTTCAAGAAGATGTGTCCTGGGGCAGGAAGGGGCATTTTTCTCTATAAAATTCCAGCCCTGGTATTTCACTTCACAGAGTGGAAGTTACTCCCATTTCCCTGATGAGGAGACTTGTTCCAGGTTCTCTGTTCCAAAATCTGGCGCAGCACTCGTATCCCAGACCCTGGTGTTCTGCTCACAGCCTGGAATCTCCCCGGTGGGTGGCTCAGCCCTGAGTTCACCCATTGTGAGAGCGAGGAAAAAAATAGCCTGAAAATCAGGGCTGGTGGACCTGCCCTGTGATCCCAGAATCATAGACCATTAGGGATGGGAAGGGACCTCGAGAGATCACCCAGTCCAGTCCCCCTGCCACAGCAGGATCCCCCAGATCCAGTGGCACAGGAACATGGCCAGGGGGGTTTGAAATGTCTCCAGAGAAGAAGACTCCACAAACCCCCTACCCCAGCCCTGGAAATCCCCGCAGGCTCTGCTGATGCCCTCTGGCTTCCAGGGATGCCCTCCTGGGATGGGGACAGCCCGTGGGATGGCTGGGGTCGGGGTGAGGAGCCGCATGCAGCTCAGTGGTTCCTGGCAGTGCCATGTAGCCGCAGCGCACTCCTGGCTCATGGAGCTTTTCTCTAGAGAGCTTTCCTTGAGCGAGAGGACCCCCCACCAGCTGCCCTGCTGCAGGACGCTCTGACCAAACGAGTGCAAATGCTGAGAGCCACCCCCCTTTCTTCACTTGAGCTCTTTGGGTCACCCTGACCTGTTCTGCCCGGTCTGTTTTACATTTGTTCGGGATGTGGGTTTTGAGGCGATTGTTAGCAACAGGCTGGCTGAGTGCGTGGCCGCAGCTCCATCTCCCACAGCACACAGGCGGAGCCTTCCAAAAGGCTCCCAAACTCCAAGCAGTTGTTTTTAACTGCCTGTTACTGACCAGGCGCTTGGAGGGTACAGTAGGGCTGCTGTGAGCTGCAGCCCTGCAGCTCTTGGTATGTGATGAGAGGAGGGGATGACTCCCTTAGCAAGGATGCTGTGCTGTGGCAGAGGATGGTGAGATGTCCATGCTCTTCACCACTGGCTGGGATCACTCTGACCTGCAAGCTGAAGACCATTTGACAGGATCTTGTCTTCCAGCCAGCACTGTGAAGCCCAAGAGAAGAAGATCCCCCGAAAAGTGCTAATGCTGGGCTCTGCCTCTCCCACTGTACTGATGGCCACTGCTGCACAGGTGCCTGCACCACTCTTGCCAGCCCCATGCCAGCCCCGCACAGTGCTCAGCTCTGCGCTGGTGGCCAGTGTGTGTGCGGGGCCACGGAGGCAGTTCCTGTTGTGAGCCGCAAGCACATTGCCCACTGTGCTCCTTCAGCCTCATGACTGCACTCCAAGGGGTCTGCTTGCGGGGCGGAACCTCCCAACCACATTTTGGTTCAGGTCACTGATGGCAGGGCTGGCAAACCACAGTGGTAGTTGTCCTGTGGGCTGTGAAGCCTGAGGCACAAGGTGGAGCTCTGTTCAGTCCTAACTCAGGTCGGCTTGCTGGTGGAAGTAGCTGTGGTGTCGTAGAGAGGAGTTGGGTCCTGGTCAGCAGGTCAGAGCTGATGCCCCTGCTGCCACACACTTGTGGCAGTTGGTTACTCCCAGCGCCCTGCTAGACCTCCCTTGGTTTCCGTCTTGTCTCTCCTGGTTTTCCAGCAGCTGAATCCCCTTTGTGGCTTTGCTGCCTGATTGCACAAACCCTGCTCTGATGGACTTTCCATCCCCATAGCCCCCGGTGGGTGACTGCTGGCTGCAAGTTCATAACCTTTCAGCCTTCCTCACAGCCACCTGGGGAGAGACATCCTTGTTGCTGCTCTGCGACTCACGGACACATCCCTCGCACAGTGAACCTCTGCTCTCCAGGCTGCGCAGAGGTGCTCTGCAGACTGATATTACCCTCCTCTCCATAGCCCTGGGGCCTGTTTGTCTTCGTCCTCTGAACACTGGGGCTGCCGAGGACACCGGTTCATGCTTGCTGCGCGCTGCCCGCTTGCTGTACCTCGGCTCGTGGTGCAGCGGCCTTCGCTGCACTGGGCTGAGCTCAGCAGACCTCTGTCAGTCTGTGAACGACTGGTCTTCAGCACTCGGAGCTGTTTTCCCATCTCTGCAGTGTCAGACAGACTCTTTTGGGAGAAGTGGTTTGTTTCCTGTGCGAGGTGACTGGGCAGAGCTGAGTGAAGGCCCGTTAATGTTTATAAATACGTGAAAGGCGGGTGTCAGGAGGATAGAGCCAGGCTCTGCTCAGGGGCACCCAGTGATAGGACAAGGGGCAGCAGGTGGGAGGTGGAACAGAGGAGGTTCCACATCAGTGTGAGAAGGACCTTCTTTCCAGTGAGGGTGCCAGAGCCCTGGCAGGGGCTGCCCAGGGGTTGTGGAGTCTCCTTCTGTGGAGATGTTTCAAACACGCCTGGCCATGTTCCTGTGTGACTGGATCTAGGGGATCCTGCTGTGGCAGGCGGAGTGGACTGGATGATCTTTTGCGGTCACTTACAACCCCTACTGGTCTGTGATTCTGTGTGTAAAGCAAACGCCCTGTGGGGTGCCAGAGCCCTGCTCTCCTGTCACTCCATGTTGTTGTGCCAGCTCTTGGAGCCTCTCGGGGTTGCTCGCACAGTAGATCATCCAGAGGCCATGGCTCGAAGTTCAGTGCTCGGAGCTGATTTACGGAGCTGCCCTTTAACTTGACGTTTTTATGTTTCCCTGCTTGTTCTTCTAATTACTGCTGAAAGGAAACTGCAGATCAGTGTCTTGTAAGGGGGGAGCCAAACCCCAGGGCGCTTGGTTCAATGTTTCACTCTGCTCGAATTAAAACTTTGGCTTTTTTGCAGCAAATTAATAAAGGGTTTGGGGGTCGGAGAGGGGCTGAAAGCAATCCCTGCCCACAGCAACCTGTGCTGTGCTGAGCACGATGCAGGGAGTGCATTGGGTGAATCCTAGTTGATCTCAATCAGCGCTGATGAGCGTGGGCATCCTGCCCTCCTCTGCCAAAGCACAGCATCCTCGCCAAGGGACTTGGCAGTCACCCCCTCCTGCCATCACACACCGAGAGCTGGGGGGCTGTGGGTCACAGCAGCCCTGTCATCACCTACAGAAGAGCAGCCAAGTGCTCTTTGCCCTGGGATGTGACCATCTACTAAGTTCAGTTGCTTGTGCTCCCCTTTTTAGCAGCACATGAGCAGTTGTTTGGATTGAGTCGCTCATTTCGCTGGTTCTTCCTCCCCATGGGAGACTGGTCACAGCTGGGATGTCAGTGGTGCTTTTTGTCTTCTACATATCCAGCAGGAGTGAGGAGGTGACAGCACTCAGCACTGAGGAGGCCCCACCTTGAGTACTGGGCCAGTCCTGGGGCACCTCAGGACAAGGGAGACATCGAGGGGCTGGAGCGAGGGCAGAGGAGGGCAATGGAGCTGGGGAAGGGCCTGGAGAATCAATCTGATGGAGAGAGGTGGAGAGAGCTGGGGCTGTTTAGTCTGAGGAAGAGGAGGCTGAGGGGAGACCTCATCGCTCTCTACAACCATCTGAAAGATGGACCTCACAGAGATGTTGGTGCTAATGTCTTCTCACAGGTCATTAGCCACAGAAGCAGAGCGAAGGGCTTCCAGGTCCAACATGGGAGGGTTAGACTGGCCATCAGGAAGCAATTCTTTCTGGAGAGAGTGGTCAGGGACTGGACTGGGCTACCCAGGGTGGGGGTTGAGTCCCCATTCCTGGATGAGGTTAAAAGTCGCTTAGATGTGGTGTTGGGGGATCTGGTTTAGGGGTGACTGTGCAGAGTAAGGTTGATGGTTGGACTTGATGATCCTGGGGGTCTTTTCCAACCTGACTGATTCCATGGTTCTGTGAAACGTATTTCCTTGCACAGTGTGAGCTCCCTCTTGTCTTCCCATGAGGTCTGTGGTGCTGGGGCTCTCTTTGGGCACTGAAGGAGTAGCTGCTGTTGGCCACCAGTTTCCCTTTCCTCCACAGCATGAACTGGAGGCCGAGGCACCTCAAGTGTCCTTTTAACGTGTTATTTCCACAGCCCGCAAGCTGAAGAAGCTGGGTAACCTGAAGATGCAGGAGGACATGGAGGCAGCTGGCTTGCCCAGCCCCACGGAGGAACAGGCTTCCAAGATGGTGATGACACACATTGATGGCTACGAGTGCCAGCCCATCTTCCTCAACGTCCTGGAGGCCATTGAGCCCGGTGTGGTGTGTGCCGGCCACGACAACAGCCAGCCCGACTCCTTCTCCAACCTGCTGAGCAGCCTCAATGAGCTCGGTGAGAGGCAGCTGGTCTACGTGGTCAAGTGGGCAAAGGCCTTGCCAGGTGAGGAAGGAAGCAGCAGATCCCTTCCCAGCGCCTTCCTGAACCCCTCTCCTTGTGACTCCTGCGATGGGTTCAGGGGGAGCGGTCTGCAGCCCATGTCCCACCATCATGCAAGTCTGTGGGGAGCAGCTTCGTTGGGCACCTGTGTGCCACATCTCCCTGACTCGGGGCAGTGGGGATGGGGAGACTGGGCTGAAAGGCGGTGGAGTCCAGGAGGACTATGACGGTGGATGTGCTCAGCTATGGGGCAGCCCATCCAGGTTCTGCAGTCTTGAGTCAGAAAGGTTCACCCAGCTGGTGAAATGGGGGACAGATGGTGCCAGCCACTGCATTAGGGCAGAGCTAGTTATGACTGTCCAGGGTGCTGCTCTGCAGGCAGCGGCAATGTAACCACAAGTCCCTGTGCCAGCCCAGGGACCCACTGGCCCTGGGGGTGCTGCTACCTGCCCTCCCCATCTGCCTGCCCTCCCCATCCGCCTGCCCCAGTGCTGGTGCTGGTCCAGAGCAAGAGGCAAAGGCAGTTTGTTTTCTGCAGCAGTTCCCTGGTCTGTGCCAGCACTGGAGTCCAGCAGTAGTAACCACAGAGCCACCACTTAGTCATTCGTCTGAAATTTGCCATGGGACAGAAAAACAACTGCTGTGCTGTTGCTGCTCTGGGCCGGGCACTGGTTCCACAGCCCTTTCTCTGGGCTGCCCTGATGAGGACGTAGATCTCGCCCGCTGCTGGGTCCTCAGCACTGCTCCCCAGGATCTGGGCTGCACTGCCCAGCGGGAGCTGCAGTCTGCAGTTTATTTCAGTCCCATTTCAGAGTGTGGGCCCGGCCAGGCAGCTGTAGCAGCTGCAGAGAGGAGCGATGTGGAGAGTGTGTGATGGCAGAAACCCCGGCAGCTCCCAGCAGTGCGATGTGGCCATGGCTGTCAGAACAAGAGGATCTGCCTGCATTGTGCTGGGAGGCCGAGGCTGGCTGGTGAAAGGGGTGCTGGAGGCAGCCGGCCATGCCCAGGATGGGCTCTAAGAGCCGTCTCAGTGGGCGTTGCTTGGTGCCTGGCAGACAGACCCTGCTCTGTGCCCGGTCCTGGCCATGGTGTGGGCTGCCCCTGCCAGCGCTGCTGGTCCTGCAGGTCTGCAGTGAGGGGGCAGGTGTTACCTCCGCTCCCCTTCCCCGTGAGTTGCTCTTGGCTATCAGGTTGGGTGTCCATCGGTGTAAAGGGACAAAGGTTCTGCTTTCCTGTGACAGCTGCTGGTGGAAGGAGGGGGAGCTCCCACCTCTGACAGAGGTGGCCTCAGCCTGGTGATGCCGGCAGCAGATGGGCGGGTTAGTGGGTGGTGGGTAACCTCACCCCTGGCACTGGCACTCCCCTGAGTGCCGCGGGGATTAACACGCTGCGGTGAGGTGCTGCTGCTTCTCTTCCAGTGGGGTGTCAGTGGTACCCGGAAACCAGTCTGCAGCAGGCCGGAGCGGTTCTCAGCCTCCTGCAGCCCCTGGCTGGCGGGAAGGGGAACGGGTGGCCCCTTGTCCCTGGTCATTGTGTGTCTGTGCACAGTGAGGTTTGCGGATCCAGTGCGAGTGTTTGTGTTGGAGACAGGGGCGCGTGAGGCGCTTTGGTGCTGGCCGTTGCTGTTCAGGTGCAGCAGGATGTCGGGAGGAAAGAGCTGCCTCCACACTGTGCTGCCTTCGGGTTGCTCACAAGAAGGTTGAACACTGATCCTCCCCTAGGCATCAGGGAATCTAACTTCACCTCCGGTTTCTCCCTGCAGAAGGCACCTTTGCTGGGGGTCCTCTCAGGCTGTGCCAGCGCTCACAACTGAGCAGTGTCTCTGGCGCCAGGGCTGCGCTTTTTGTCCTCTGCAGCGGTGCTGGCCATGTGCCCTCGTGGGTGCCTGAGAGCTGGGGTCGCTGGGTTTGGAGCGCAGGGCAGATTCTGGCACGGAAGGGAAGCCGGTCACTGTGTTTCTAGAGCTTATTTGTGCTGGGCAGTGGGAAGCAGCCCTGGCTTCCACACCAGCAGCCCTGCTGTGCTGGGCAGCCTCCCCTGCCTGCTGGCAACGCGTGCACAAGTGGTTTTTGTTAGGGAGCGAGAGCGCCACGGGCTCCCGCAGCCCCAAGCGCAGCCAGTGGCGTGTTCCGGCTCTGTTGGCATCAGCTGCCAGGCTCAGGGGCAGCCTGTCCTGAGTGTGAGCCGCTGCCCACAGAGGTGTTGGCACTGGGCTGTGCAGCTGGTGCTGGCGGCACTAAGAGCTGCTGCCTCAGGCGTCGCCGGTGCCTCAGGAGCTTCATCGGCGGCTGATGCTGAGCTTGGCAGAAGAGGAAGGGTCACTTGGGGGAATTAGGGTGCTGCCATTCAGCAAGACCTGGACAGGCTGGAATGCTGGGCAGAGAGAAATGTAATGAGGTATAACAAGGGTAACTGTAGAGTCTTGCATCTGGGCAAGAACAACCCCAGGTACCAGTATAGGTTGTGGACTGACCTGTTGGAGAGCAGTGTAGGAGAAAGGGACCTGGGGGTCCTGGTGGACAGCAGGATGACCATGAGCCAACAGCATCCTGGGTTGGATCAGAAGANAAACCCGCCCGGATGTGTTCCTGTGTGACTTGGTCTGGGTGATCCTGCTGTGTCAGGGGATTGGACTAGATGATCTTTCAAGGTTCCTTCCAATCCCTAATGATTCTATGATTCACCCTGTGGGCTGCTCACGGGTTTGTTTGCTGCCCCCAGGACATTCAGCGAACAAGTTTCCTCTGGGCAGCAGGATTCTGTGATCTGTGGGCTTCACTCCCATGAGGGTGGCCCAGCATCAGAGACCTCCAGTTTGTTTTCTTCCTCCCCCTCCTCATCCTCTCGATCCTGCCTTGGCTGGCAGTTCATATCTGGTCCTGCAGCAACTCTTGGGCCCAGCATGTCCTTGGGGAGTTCTCTCAGCTCTTTGGAGGCCAGAGCATCTGCACCTGATGTGTTCCCAGGATGTTGTTGTCTGTGTGTTAGGGAAACCCTTCCTAGGGAGCTCATTCCCCCCGGGGGGCTGGACCAGCTCAGCACCCAGGCCTGGGTATGTTACCCTGCAGGACCTCGGGGCCTGTCCCAGGGTGCCCTTTTTGTTCAGGTGGTTGCAGGTTGATGCTTGTTCCCCTCCCTGGCTCTGGCAGAGCCTTCAGATACCCTTTTTGGAGGTCTGTGAGTGTCTCAGGGGAAGAAGCCACTTGTGGCCATCTCCCCTTTAAACCCGTTGCTGCTTGTGTTTTGCTTTAACCCCTCTGCGTGACTCAGGACCCCGCAGCTGCAGGGCTGTGCTCTGGCTGTTCCCGGTAGCCCATCAGGCTGTGAGCCCCCAGCCACTGTGTGTGTGCTGGGACAGGTGGCGATGAGCAATGGAGCTACCAGGGGAGCTGGAGTCTGCACACAGGCTGCAGACCAGGGCAGGACCAGGACCCCACCAGTAATGGGCCCCATCCCTCGCTTGTGCTCCAACAGGGTTCCGCAACCTGCACGTGGACGACCAGATGTCGATCATCCAGTACTCCTGGATGGGCCTCATGGTGTTTGCGATGGGCTGGAGATCTTTCACCAACGTCAACTCCAGGATGCTGTACTTTGCTCCGGATTTGGTCTTCAATGAGTAAGTGCAGAGTAACAGCCACCCGCTGTTGCACTGGGGGCTGTCACACTGGGGGCTGTCACACTGGGGGCAGCAGTGGGGCCAGGTGGGAAGCCGGGCGGCCCTTGGGTGCTGAAGTGCTTGAGGGACTGTGCTTCAGAGCTGAAGACCCTCTGACTTCTCCATGCTGCTCCTGAGGCACAACGAGGACAGTTGCAAGGTCTCTTCTGGTCCTTCTTCCCTTCCTTCAGCCTGGCCTTGGGTTTGGTGCTGGGTGCGAGGAGCTGGTACTGGGTGCTGGGTGTGAGGGGTTGGTGCCGGGTCTGAGGGGCTGGTGCCGGGTCTGAGGGGCTGGTGCCTGCAGACCTGCCCTTTCACTGAGGGGTCAGAGCTCCTGTTTCCAGCCTGGTTGGGCCCCTGGGGTGAGCAGAAACACAAATGGTTCCTGTAAGTTCCTGATGGGTTCTGGCTGAGGTGCCATGAGCTCAGACCAGGAAGGATTCGCTGACCCTCACTCAGGCAGCAGAGCCGAAGGACAGTACCTGAGGGGTCTCCTCGCTGCTCCCTCCCCTGCCAGGTACCGGATGCACAAGTCCCGAATGTACAGCCAGTGCGTCAGGATGCGGCACCTGGCTCAGGAGTTCGGCTGGCTCCAGATCACGCCCCAGGAGTTTCTCTGCATGAAGGCTCTTCTCTTCTTCAGTATCAGTAAGCGATGGTGCCCCTTGCTCAGCACGTCGCCCGTTGCTCTGCCGCCCCAGGCATGGCCGGGGCTTTCCCCGTGGACGCTCTTGCCAACCGGGGGGTGGCTGTGGGTGTTCGAATCTCCGCTCTACTCTGAGCTGCTCAGATGGGCTGCTGAGCATGAGCCATGCTCCAGGCCTCACTCCCAGCTTCTCCACCGCTGTCCATCCCCCATGCTGCTCCTACTGGAGACTGCTCCCCAGTGCCTGTGGCTGTCGCGGGCTCCCTGGCACCAGCTGTAGGGCAGGAGAGCACTGCTCATTGTCCCCACGCTGATTTGGGCTGAGGCCGTGCAGCAGTGGAGCTGGTGGCTGATCTCTTCCCTTTGGGTCTGCACTGGCCGCTTCCACAGCCCTCTTCTTGCGGTCGCTCTACCTGCTCCCCTGGCTGCTCTGACTGTTTCCTCCCCTCGCTCATTCCAGTTCCAGTGGATGGCCTGAAGAACCAGAAGCTCTTCGATGAACTGCGAATGAATTACATCAAGGAACTTGACCGCATCATCGCCTGCAAGAGTAGGAATCCCACGTCCTGCTCTCGGCGGTTTTACCAGCTCACCAAGGTCCTGGACTCTGTGCACCCGGTAAGAGAGGGCAGGCAGTGTGTCACCTGTGCCTGTGAGCAGTGAGGGCAGGGAGAGCCGTTGCTCACCGCAGCAGGCTCGCCGGGGCCATGGTAGACCCTGGCACCGGAGGTTTGTCAGGTGCAGTCAGACAGGTCACGGGGCAGCACCTCACCCCAACTACCTGTCCCGGGAAGGTGGGACCAGGTGGTCTTGTGAGGTCCCTTTCAGCCTGGGCGGTTTGGTCATACAGTGGCCTGGGTTCACTCCTGGCACCACCTTTGCAGGGACAGGGCTGCCATGTCCTCCCAGGTTGAGCACAGAGCAGAGACAGGCACCAACCCTGCTGAGGTTGTCTGTGTCTGTGCCCTTCGGCAGCAGCCACTCCTGTGCCTGGACTGTGGGCTTCCCTTCGTGTGCAGTGCTTCTCCATCAAAGCCTCAGTGTCCCCAGTGAACCTTCTGTGATCACAGCACTGGTTTGTAGCTGCTGGCCACGCTGGAGGGATGGGAGCCAGGCCTCCCCTGTCTGCTGGGTCAGCTCCATGCCCTGCAGCAGAGACTTGGCTAGCAGACAGCGGTTCCGAGTCAGCAGCATCTGCCCGCAGTCAGACGAGGTCCTGCAGGCGTAGGGACGAGCTGGTTCTGTATGTCGGTGTTTCTGTGGGATCAGCAGTGTCTGCGTGGGAAGGCCTGTGGCAAACGGTGCTGGGGGATGGTTCCCTGAGGCAGCAGACTTGCCCTGGAGCAGGGCGAGCCCAGCCTCACCCTGCTGTGCCCCCACTAGCTGCCCAGGGACGCAGCAGTGACCCAAGTCCCTTCTTCTCCCAGATCGCCAAGGACTTGCACCAGTTCACTTTCGACCTGCTGATCAAGGCGCACATGGTGAGCGTGGACTACCCGGAGATGATGGCCGAGATCATCTCCGTACAGGTTCCCAAGATCCTGTCTGGGAAGGTCAAGCCTATCTACTTCCATGCACAGTGATCTTCCGGGGCCCTCCCGGTCCTGCCACCCCCGTTGCAGCCATCTCCTGCCTCTTACTTCTGCACTAGTGCACTGCAGTGCCTTGGGGAGTCCCCCTGCCGCGCGGTGCCAACGAGGCGCTCGGTCACCGCCGGCGGCCTCCTGGTTATTCCTGAGATTTCTATTTTTCCTGAGGTACCTCTGGACTGAACTACCTGCTGCCACTTCTGCTTGGCTTTGGCTGGCTTGCTGTGCTGTGCCATGCCGTGCCAGCACCAGGGACTGGCCCAGCGGCACCGGCTCTGCACTCCTTCCTTCCTGTGTCCCCTCAGAGACTGCTGGCAGCTCACGGAGATGGCAGCAGATGGGGGGATGAGGTTTGCTCCCTTCTTATGGCAGAAGGAGTCAAGCAGCAGGATGACCCTCTTCGTTTGGGCGAGGGCAGCCTCACCAGCCTCCCATGAGACTTGTTCAGCGCTCTGTGCTGCGGTGAAGCATAAAAGCTGAAACACTGTGGCAGATGAACGGAGAAGACCTGTAGGGATGGGGCTGCGTTTGCACTAGGATGGATTTCCAGGACCCTCTGCCAGGCCAGAGAGCTGCTGTAGTCTTGGCGGCTCCACTCTGGACGTCATAGCTCGGGGACAGTGCAGCTCACTGACAGTGCTGCTGGCCCCACAGACCTACCACTGCGTGGGTGAGCTGCTGGAGCGGTTGGGGTCCTCAGCAAAAGGTCTGGAGGGGCAGATGACCTTTGGAATTCCTCACAAATAGTTGCTGGCTGCTGTTTTCTGGCCGGGGTGTTTGTCCTGCGGCTGGGCAAGCTGGACCCCGCTCTGCCCTGCAGACTCCCGGCACTCTGCAGTCACGTTCCTGTCCTTGACAGCTCCTGACACGGCCTCCCCACTTCTGGAAGTGCCTGACGGCCTCAGATCTCACTCTCTTCCTCCATCCCATGGGCACCCGCAGCCCCCACCCAGCCCTTCGCCAGCTCTGCTCCCGCTGGGTCTGGATGTCCCCAGGTTCCCAGTTTCAACGCTCGCTTCTCGTTTCTCCCAGCTGTTCTCTCTGGTGCCAGCGGATGAGTGCCTGGGGATCCGCAGGACCTGTGAGGCCATGGAGCTCCTGCTGCTGGCACCCATGGGAGGTGGCCACAGTAAGCAGCTGGTGCTGCTGAGGAGGTCGCTGCTGCTGCTGCTGGGACTGGGCAGGGGCTGGGACCCCCGTCAACACCGCAGGTGCTGCCCCCATGGCACACGGGCGTCTTTGCAGACCCTCCCTGTACAAACAGCCTTCCTGGGACTTGGCGGTTGTGGGTCTGGTAAGAGAGAAGCCCCAAGGGATGGAGGAGCAGATGTCTCTCAACAGCTCTCTGCAGGGGCTCGTCCTCCCCTGCTTGACGTGGCTGCAGTTGTGCTTTTCCTCCTGAAACCTCCTCGAGTCGGTGGAGAAGCTGCCTGAGCCCCAGCGAACAGGATGCTGGTCTCTGTCCTCCTGTGCAGAGGGCTGCAGGTGCTTCAGCTGCCAATGGGACTCGCTGATGCTGGCAGATGAACTGGTGAAGAGCCACTGCTGGTGCAGTGGCGGCTGCTGTGTGCTCTGGCCGTAGGGCAGGGTACAAGGAGCTGCCCTGGGATGGGGTGCCCCATCAACTCAGCAGAGGGGCTCTGAGCTCATCTGGACTGTTTGTGTGTTACACACACTGCCAGTGAGGTTCTGGTGACTCGATGAGAGTGGAGGGGTCGTGCTGGGTTCTCTTCTGCTGGGAGGTTGAGAAGAATTAAACCTCACAGGGCTGGCAGGCGCAGACCTGCTGGTGGGAGCCCCTGTAAATGAGGAGGGGTCTGGAAACAGCTGCTGTCTAGTGCAGCTCACGTGTGTGTGTGCAGCCTCTCCTGCCACTGAGAGAGGGGGTCAGAGCTCCAGAAGTGCCCCCGGGCAGGGGTGGGGAGCAGTGGGGTCCCCCTGAGACCCTCTGCCCTTGAGCAGGAGAACCTGTTCAGCCCCTGCCAGGGGAACCTGCTCAGCCTCTGCACTTGTGATTCCAAGAGTAAATAGCAGCAGCAGCTGTAAAACTGCAGCGGGTTCGTAACAAGCTGCTTTCTGTGCCGGGTGCTCTGTGTTCTGTGGCGGCTCAATGCTGGTTCTGCTAAAGCGTCTCTGTAATAAAGAGGTGTCTCTCCCTCTCTCTCTCTCTGTCTCTCTCTGTGTGTGTCTCTCTCTCTCAATAGATTTCATTCTCTTTGTCATAAGCCCAAACCGCTCTTTGTTGGTGCCTTCTTTGCCTGAGGAGGACTCCCAGCCCACAACTCTGTTCATGAAGTAACAGCATCATCTGTGCAGCTGCTCCATTGCTGCAGCCCAGTGGAGTCCAGTCAACACTGCAGGATCCCCGGGGGAGAACGGGGGCCCTGCAGAATGGGAGCAGAAGGACTTGCAGGTGCCCGGTGGGGGGGTGATTCCCTCGCCCTGCTTCTAAGGGTAGGCCTGAGCTCTCAGCATTCCACTCGTGGTGTAGAAAAGCCTCTGCCCTGGCTTGAAGGGACTTGGCTGCCGTGTTGGGAACATGAAGCCTCTGTGGGAGCTCAACAGGGTCGAGGCTCAGCCCAGAGCTCACAGGTCGCCTCAGAGCAGCTGCAGCTGTACCACCACTGCAGTACCACAGAGCCTCGCTGTCACCCCTCAGAAATGGCTGTCTGACCCAAAGTGCTGCTGTCTGAGGCCACAGCCTGCTCCCGGAGAAGGCTGAAGGTTGGGTGGCTAGAGGGCTGCCACTGCTCTTGTTTCTTAACCTCCGAGTGGAAGTGGTTGCACTGGACAAGCAGAGCAGAGGCTGAAGGTGACCCCAGGTGGGCCCGCCTGCACGGCTGAGACGCAGTGGAGGCTGCCCAGGACTTGGCTGTGACTTGGGCAGCACCCTACGGGACTGAAGGACATTGAAGCCTCAGAAGCAAAGAGAGGAGCCTGTCTGGGGAGAGGAAGGGGCTGCATCAGTCAGTTGCTGAGGTCCCTGGGCCGTGGGGCAGCCCTTCCCCTTGGTGTGCAGCAGCTCGTGTCCCCTCAGCCCACTGCTGTGCTGAGTGAATGAAGGCAGAGTCTTGTTTGCTGGGCGCTGCTCTGTGCCTGGTTCTGGCTCCTGTGTTGCTTCTGTGCCCAGTGTTCCCAGCAGCTGCTGCTGAGGGGCCAGGAGGCAGCGGATCATTGCTGGCAGTCGCTTTGCCCCTCCTCGCCTGGATGTCTGAGGGGTCCATTCACTCCCCCTGAGCCGACTAAGCCTTCCAGATGTGCCTCTTTGGGGCTCCTACATCGCCTTCCCTCGGGTTAAGGTCGTGCTCAAGGCGAGGAGCTAGTAAAGGCCAATGTCCTCGTCCTCCTCCTCTTGTTTGCAGTGTCTTTACGAGCAGCTGTAAAGCCTTGGCAATGGAACTCAGCTCTCGAGCCGACCTGTGCTCCTCCTGCCACAAACCCTGCTGTTGCATGGCCCCATTCAGCTCAGGGCGCAGAGGGTAAAGCTCCTGGAACCAGCATTTTCCTTGCGGTGAGGGATGGGGTGACTCAGATCCTGGGAGAGATGCAAGAATGCCTGGGCAACCTGGTGAAGGCACAGAGTCCCTCTTCCCTCCCAGTCCATCCCAGCAGGGCTGCAGGGGGGGCAATGGGGCTGCCCAGCACCTCGGGCTGGAGGCTCCCAGGTCTAGGCTAAGGCCACAAGGCTTGGGGCAGCCTCCAGTGGGAAGCGGGTAGGCTGTGGCCAGGGGCTCAGTGCTTGGCACCGTCCTCATGCCGGAGCAAACGCCCTCCACCATCCAAAATGACTTGGATTTGGGAAAAGCAGGTCTCTGGCTGGGTGGGGACCTTCTGGGAGGGCTCAGAGAGCTGCAGGTCTCAGCTGCTCCCTGCCCAGGCTGTTTTTCCAGGGATCTCCACAGACACCCTTTCTGGACCTTTCCTGAAATAGTTCCTTAGCCCAGGGGGCTGCTCGGGGAGGCAGGAGAGGCTGCAGCAACAGGCAGGAATCGGAAGCTTTTGGTTCTGAAGGCAGAAGCCCTCCGCTGGCCCTGAGCTCTGCAGCGCTATGCTGCCCTTCATACAGCTGCGGGGAACCTAGAACAGACAGGAGAGCTGTTCCAGTTCCTAAAGTGATGGAGAGATGCTCCAGCTGCCATGGTCCCCTCACTGGGGTCTGAGGGCATAACCAGGTGGCTAGATGATGACAGAGCAGTGGATGTGGTCTATCTCGACTTGAGTAAGGCATTTGACACAGTCTCACATAGCATCCTCACAGCCAAAATGAGGCAGTGTGGTCTAGATGATAGTGGGTAGTGAGGTGGATTGTGAACTGGCTACAGGATAGAAGTCAGAGAGTAGTGGTCAATGTGACAGAGTCTAGCTGGAGGCCTGTACCTAGTGGGGTGCCCCAGGGGTCGGTGCTGGGACCAGTCCTGTTCAATCTATTCATTGATGACTTGGATGAGAGATTGGCATGCACTGTCAGCAAGTTTGCTGGTAACACAAAGCTGGGTGGTGTCGCTGACACCGCAGCAGACTGTGCTGCCATTCAGCAAGACCTGGACAGGCTGGAGAGCTGGGCAGAGACAAATGTAATGAGGTATAATAAGGGTGAGTGTAGAGTCTTGCATCTGGGCAAGAACAACCCCAGGTACCAGTATAGGCTGGGGACTGACCTGTTGGAGAACAGTGCAGGAAAAAGGGAACTGAGGTCCTGGTGGACAGCAGGATGACCATGAGCCAGCAATGTGTTGTTGTGGCCACGAGGGTCAACAGCATCCTGGGTTGGATCAGAAGAGGGGTGGTTAGCAGATCAAGAGACATTCTTCTCCCTCTCTACTCTGCCCTGGTGAGACCACATCTGGAGTATTGTGTCCAGTTCTGGGCTCCTCAGTTCAAGAGGGATGTGGAGCTGCAGGATAGAGTCCAGCGTAGGGCAACAAGGATGGTGAAGGAAGTGGAGCACCTCCCTTATGAGGAGAGGCTGAGGCATCTGGGTCTGTTTAGCTTGGAAAAGAGCAGACTGAGTGGTGATCTTATTAATGTCTATAAATGTGTGAGGGGTGGGTGTCAGGAGGATGGAGCCAGGCTCTTTTCAGTGTCATCTAGTGATAGAACGAGGGGCAATGGGTGTGAGCTGGAACATAGGAGGTTCCATATCAATCTGAGAAGGAACTTCTTCCCAGTGAGGGTGACAGAGCCGTGGAACAGGCTGCCCAGGGTGGGTTGTGGAGTCTCCTTCACTGGAGACATTAAAGACCTGCCTGGATACATTCCTGTATGGCTTGGTCTATGTGATCCTGCTGTGTCAGGGGGGATTGGACTAGATGATCTTTCGAGGTCCTTTCCAATCCCTAATGATTCTATGATGCATGGCCCTGGCAGCCACTGCCAGGATCCAGTGCTAGGACAGGGAGGGTGGGTTTGAGCTCAAAGAGAGGAGAGTGAGATGGAAACTGAGGCAGAAATCCCTCCTTTGAGGAGCCGAAGGCCTGGAATAGGCTGCTCAGGTTGGCTGGGGCCGTGGGCACCCTGCTCTGGTGAGAAGTGCCACTGCCCCTGGCAGGCGGGTTGCACTGGGTGAGCTCTGAGCTCCCTCTCAACCTAGACCTATTAATTGGTGATTGACCTGCTGCAGCCCCTCAGGGCAATCACCCCTCAGGAGATCCCATCTGGGGATCATCTGCCAGGTAGGTGGTTTGCTTCCGGGGCCACTTGTTTCTTGATGTTCACATCTCTGCCCTCTTGGCACTGCAAAACTTGAGCCAACAGCTCCCTGCCCAACGGGATGAGCCCCTAGGAGCTGCTGTGCCCGCAGCATGTCCTGGGCTCTAGCTGCTCCCCAGCAGCCACAGACCACGGTGAGGTCATGGCAACTCAGCAGCTCTCAACACTTCAGAGAGATTTCGGCCAAACCCGGGGTCTGCTCCTCAGCCACAGTTGCTGCTGCCTTCCACCACAGGCAGTGGCCAGGTGCTGAGGAGAGGGGAGCAGGGCCCTGGGTGGGCTGCGTGTCCTGTGTCCCATCCCTGGTGGAGCAGAGTGATCCCCGGGGAGGGTCGGGGCCATGCAGGGCGCAAGGCAGAGGCTGCTGGAGCTGCAGGAGGTGCTGGGCTGATGTGCTGGTTGCAAAGGGACAGCTTTCTCCAAGCTTTTGTGGGAACCATGAGTTGGTTACGACCTTCAGACCCTCTGCAGAGGCTCTGACAGCTCCTCCACAGCCTTCTGACAATAGAGGGGGTTGAAGCCAGCAGATTTCCCTTGTTCGAAGCATCTCCTGATTTTTTGATCCAATTGCCAGGACGGTTGGTGGCCCAGCCCCTGATTTATGGGGCAGAGTCTGAGCTGCTGCCGGCAGCCAATAGCCCAGTCGGTGCCAAAAGTTGGTCCTAAATCAGAGCAGTCAACTGGCTAATTGTGCAGGGAGTGGGGCCAGGAGAGCTGCGGAGAGCAAACCCGGGGCTCCGGTTCTGCGAGAAGCCCTGCGTGAGCCAAGGATTCCTGCACCCCGATGGGTCTCTGTGCAGCACCATGAATCTGTGGTGTTGGGCTCCGCTGGGCACAGCCCCGGGCTAAATCTATTGTGGAGCTGTGGCCGCTGCCTGGTGCCTTCACCTGCCCCCAGCACTTTCTCTGGGAAGTCTGTGCTGAGGCCCCGGCCTGGGCTCTGAAACTCCTTGTTCTGAGCTCATTCCTCTGGATGAAACCCCACGACGGTCTTGCTCAGGCTGGAATGGGTTCCTCTGGCTCAGACTGCACAGAGGCCCCTGCCCGGAGGGGAGCCACTCAGGCACCTATGGGTCGGGACACCACAGCTGCTGCCCGGGTGCTCCTTCCCATTCATCAGCAGTTCAACCTGGGGCTCGTGGAGCGAGACCTTCTCCCGCACCACTGCTCTCCAAAGGGACCCCTGGAACAACTGCACCTCCATGAGGGCGTTTGTCAGAGAAACAGGGGGCCAGCAAAAATGGGGGAAACAGGTCCTCAAGCTGCTGCTTCAGCTGCAGCCATGTGGGCCTCTGTAAGGGGCTACAGAGATAGGACTGTGCCCAACCCACTCCTGTACCCAACCCACCCCTGATCTGAACCTTCCCCTGTGACCAACCTGCCCTGTGCCCAACCTACCCCTGATCTGAACCCATCCCTGATCTGAACCCACCCTCGTGCCCAACCCAACCTACCCCTTGTCCCAATCCACCCCTGATCTGAACCCCTCTCTGTGCCCAGCTCAGCCCTGTGCCCCCAGCAAGCTGGAGCTGTGCCCAACCCAGTCCTGTGGCCACCCTGGAGCCCTGGCTGTGCCCCCGGGTGCTGGGACGAGCAAGGAGCCAGAGCAGCCCTCCCTGGAAGGAAGCAGCACACTGGGCTTGGCTCGGTGCCTCCATGGAAACTTTATGAGCGCTTGGGGCTACCTGGGCTCTTACAGGGCAGAAGGGCTGCGCCGGTGGGCGCCAGGGTTCTGCACGGGCCAAATCTCGCAGCCCCAGCAGCTCCCTGTCAGCACTTGGGGCTGGCCCCAGCACAGCCCAACCAGCCAGAGGCCCTTAGCAGGACACGGTGACCATGGGGCTGTTAGAAGCCGCTTCTTCCCACTGTGCTCGCAGCCAAACCGAAACAAACCTCCCCCAGGTCTCCTCCTGCCCACAGAGCCCAGCGCTATCCCACGGATGTGGGGGACGCCAGGGAGATGCAGTGGCCACCATGGCCAGTAGTGGGACTAGTTCCACTGCTGGAGGCTGCCCAGTACCCGCCAGCAATCCAGGCTGGGCAGGGCACCTCTCCCAGCTTCAGTGTCGCCTGCTACTCACACACCCAATGGGAAAAGCACAGCGGGCTCTGGCCAGGACTGCCCACACCTCTGGGTGCTGCAGGATGACCTCCAGGCAGCTGTGAGAAGCCCTGAGACACCCAGGGCCCAGTCCTGGTGTCCTAGGGCCACTCTGTGCCGCTGTTCTCAGCAGGGCCTGGCAGCGAGTGACTGGGCACTGCCAAAGCCCCATGAGGCTGCAGCCCGCGGCCAGGGCAGCCTGGAGTGGAGTGGGGCAGAAGGACATTCAGCCCCAGAACCAGCCAAGGCAAAGCACCAGGGAACAGCAAATGCAGGGCCACAGTGGCATCCCAAGGGCAACCCATGCCAGGCACCATTGACAGTGCTCCAGGGCGCAGCGAAGGGGTGGCTGGGGCTCTCAGCACCCCAGGGAAAACATTCAGAGCTGGGAGGCTGCCCTCGGGCTGCAGGAAGGAGCTGGGGAAGCTGCTTGGTGCCTATTTACAGGTAAACACTGACCCTGGCATCGGCCAAACTGCAGAGCAGCCTCTGCTGCTCAAAGGGGCACAAGGTGTGCTCTGGCCAGGAGGAACCTTCCAGAGCACAGGGCATCACCTACATGGTCCACGGTGAGTGAGAGAGACTGGACCCTCTCTTGGCCTGGGAACAAATGTAACAGACAACCCAAAAACTGGCTCCTTCTCACAACAAGGAGCCCTGATCCACAGTTAGAGAGTGGCAGCACCTCTCCACTTCTGTGCTGGGCCCCAGCCACCATGCTCAGAGGCTGTGGGAAGCAGGTCTGGTGGGACAGCGGGTCACACAGGAGGAGGAGGAGGAGGGCAGGGTGATAGCGATGCTGGGAGGGATGCAGTGACAATCCACAGAGCCGAGTGCAATGGTTCCCCCAGTGCCTGTCCCCCAGGCTCAACAGGAGCAGCGACCCCAGGGACACAACAGCAAGGAAGGAGCTGCTTGTGGCCAGGGCAGACAACCCAAACCCTGTGCATCCTGGCACGCGGAGTCAGTCCCTTGCACTCCAGCTCCGACCTTGGTCCAAAGCGGCCCCTACCAAGGTGTTTCCCCAGCACTGAGTGGGCAATGGCCCCTCCTGTCCCTGCTGTCCCACTCAGCCTGCCAGTGCTCACCCAGCCCACAAGCACTGCTGGGCACAGTGCCCCCACAGCTCGTTTGGCACCAAGTGGCCGCAACACCTGGAACAGTTCAACACAAACGTGAGGGTGGAGTCTTCTCTCTGTTGCTACCTCCCTCTCTTCTCATGTTGCGAGCTGTGTGACAGCGAGCTCTGAAATCATCGTCTGCCAGGAGAGCTGCTCGCCAGGGTGCTGTGCTGGAGAAGTCCGAGCTGGGATGCATCCGGCTCACAAGCGCAGAGGACCTCCTGGGCCTGGCAGGGCTTCGGGGGTCATGGGCTCTGGAAGAAGGGAGAAATGAGCTCTGTGCAGCGACAAGGCAGAAGCCCCAGCAGAGCCAGCCCTGGGCTCAGCCCCATGTTTGCACAGCACTCATGGCCATCCTGAGCCCTGCAGCCAGTTGGTTCAGGATGGGGAGCGCAGGCTGATTCACCCCACCCTGCCCCACAACCCTGCAGCCCCAAGCATGAACCACTCCAGCCATTGCCTCTCCTTCCCCAAGGGTCTCCTGAGGGAAGGATGTTTCTCCTCACCCTTGAGTCCCCCTGCCTGTGCCAGCCCCCAGCACCCACAAGCACTGCATGCGGTTTGCCGCCTTGCCACAGACACCTACCTCAGCTCTCGTCACCCAGGATCCTGCCTTGCGGGGATGGAGAACTGCATGTGGGAGGAAGAACAAACAGAGGCACAGGCGTTACCGCAGGGTCAGCCCCAGGCCCACCTGCGAGCAGAGAGGGGCTGGCCGGCAGCCTGCTCAAGGTGAGAGGGGAACTTGCTGCCAGCACTAGGACACTGTTTATCGCTCCCACACAACCTTCCTCATGCTTTTGGCAGCCCCTGGGGATCTCTACGAGCGGGAAGCTGCGGTTTCTCTGAGCAGATATGACAACAAACGAAAGCTGCTCGCACTCCACCACCCAGCCCAGCCCAGCAGCTTCACAGCCCAACCTGTGCTCTGCCGCCCTGCAGCACTCGGTGAGGAGCTGCTCCTGCACCACCACTGCGTGTAGGGCCATCCACCCTGGCCTTGCAGCTCTGATCTGCTGCTGCCATCAAACCAGCCCTCCTCCTTCTCCTCTCTCCCATGACCTTCTCTCTGCTCTCCAGCAGGCAGAGCGAGTGTGGCGCTGGCTGTGACCCAGGCACAGGACAAAACACGCCTGTAGAAGTGTTTATTGCTTTGCAGATTCACATCTAACTTGCCCAGCCTGGGTCTGGTTCTCATTTTACGCCTTGTGCTGTTTGTTTAGTTCCAGCTGAGACCCCTCTTCTGCCCACGAGGCAGAAAGGCCGGCGCTGGACTCCCTGGGGAGACAGGCTGTGCCTGGCAGGAGCTTCCTGCACTGCGGGACTGCACTCCTTCGCTTGCTGCCATTCCAGCCCCGGCTTACCTGCTGCTCCTCTGGGATGCCGTCTCGAAGAACTTTGTCCTAGAGGCCACCCTGTGGAGGGAAGGAAGCAGGTCACTGCATGAGCCCGGCGGCGCATTTGCTCTCTGGAGCTCCTCTGCGCCAGCAAAAGGAGCAGTAGCTGCAGCAGTCAAAAACACCTCCTAGAGGTGCCTCTGCTGCCAGCCTGGCTCCCCCTGCATGTGCAGCCCATGGCCGCTGGCAGCCAGGCAGTGTGCTCCCACACCCAAGAAAACCCTACACACTGTTTTAGAAACCTGCAGCCCCCCACTGCCACAGCCTCACCCTCAGCCCTTCCTTCCCAGCTGAGCGCGAAGACCTGACTGCTGACTCACACGGACGAGGGCACTTCCTCTGCAGCTCCTGCTGTCAGCTCTGGCCTCTGCTCCAGCCTCACAGGGCCGGGGGTCCGGCATGGAGGGTCCGGAGGTCTCACGGGGGGCCGTGTTATCACAGGCTTGTCACCATGGGTCCGCGGCTTTGGGACGCCATCGCACTCACCTGCAGGGGTGAAGGGGACAGACGCTGAAGGTGAAGCTTTGGGGCTGGGTGGGGAGGGTGAGGCACTGAGCATGTTAGCGGCCGCAGCTCAGTCTGCCCCAACGTCATCTGGCAGCGGCCAGCAGCCGGGGCTCAGGGTGAGCGTGCCAGGAAAAGGCAAGTCCCACTCCACCTGTCCCAGCACAGCCCTCCTGGCACCGGGAAGAGGGGCCGATGCCAGATCCTGCGATGAGAACCTTGATGCAGCTGCTGCCTGCAAACATGGTGCTGCCTGGGAATGCCCAGGGGTTCAGAGAAACACCAGCCTGGGGCTGCTCCTCCAAAGCATAGACCATCAGCACCCACAGCCCAATCCAGCCAACCTTGTGACTCCCTTGAAGACTTCCAAGGGTTAAGTGAACAGGTAGTGTCACCCTTGTCGACCCCAGGCCTCCTCTCAATCCTGCTGATCTTCTCCTCTGGCCACTTGTAGGGCTCAAAACCATCTCAAGGGCTGTGTTCCCACCCCTCTGCCTTAGGGACTTCTGCTGCTGGAGTCCTGACTCTGATTAGAAACAGGGCAGAGATGTTCCTCTGCTCGGATGGTTAGTTGCTGCAACCACTTAGCCAGAGCTTCGCCAACCCCCCCCAGATCCTGAACCTCCTCACATCCCCTGCTGTGCTGGCTCCAACCCCACTCCTCCCCGACCCTGCTCCACACTCAAGTTTGCAAATTCCAAGCCTGACCCTTCTCCTCGCCAAGTTCTGCGCCTCAGCTCCTTGGTATCAGCCCTGTTCCCCAACCCTTCAGCCCAGGCTGCTACTTGGTTACTCCTCCAGGTTTGCAGTTACCCCCAGCACAGAGCTTTGGCACTGAGCTTGCAGTACAGATGCAGAGGTGACACCACCATCGCATCTCCAGCCTTTGAGGGTTCACAGGGCCAGTTCTGCCACACTGTGGCTCCAGGACACAGACTCACTCTGCTGGGTGTCTGACAACCTCAGTTGCTCTGCTTTCTGGGAAGCTGAGGGTTTCCATCTGCTTCCAAGCACTTCCAGCCTGGCTCCATCCTCCTGACACCCACCCTGCACATATTGATCAAAATCCATGGGGTCACCCCTCAGGCTCCTTTTTTCCCAGTTCAAGAGCCTCAGCTCCCTCAGCCTTTCCTCAGCAGGGAGATGCTCCCCTCCCTCCACCACCTCTGTAGCTCTGCACTGGGCTCTCTCCAGCAGCTCTGAGTCCTTCTGGAGCTGAGGGGCCCAGCACTGGACACAAGCTCCCAGCTGTGGTCTTGCCAGGAGCTGCCAGGGTGCCGCATGTGCTAACACGAACTGCTCAGCCTGCAGGCACTGACCTCGGCTGTTGGCACCGATGCCCTGACCGCAGGCACCAGCCACTCTTCAGAGCCACCTCGCTCCTGTGAAAGCCCATCTCCTCTTCTGTTCCTGCGACACTCAAATGACACCGGCGCTGAGGGCCAGAGGAACTCTCCTCTTTCCCTCCACTGCTTGAGGAGCTGTTTGCCAAGAGCATGGCACCGGCGCCCCACGAGCGGGGCTGCGGAGCCGTCAGGGCACAGCAGCACCAAGATCACCAGGCACTGCACAGGGGAGCTGGCAGACACCGAGAGCAGCAGGGCTTTCTTCCCGACCTGGAGCCTCCGCGTCTGACACAGCTCAGTGGGAAGCACCCACTGCTGGAGCAACGGGGCGGCAGCATGTGGGGCTGCCACAAGCACTGCTGGGGACAGCGTCTGCAGACACAGGACCAGCTCAGCTCTGGCCCCATGCTGGCAGGTCCTGCCTAGAACAGCCCCCCGCACGAGGCTGAGCAGAACACACATGGCACCACTGTCCGTGTCCAGCACCACTGGTGCTCAACTGGAGCCGCGGGCACGCACTCACCCTCTCTGCTGTAGATCCCAGGCCGGGGAGCCGGTCTCTTGGCCTGGAGCATGGAAGTCCTCAGGGCAGTGCTGCCCACCACCCCGTTGGCAGCTTTGCCCACTGCTTTCACTGCTCCATCCTGCAGCCTGGCCACCGGCTTCCCCATCTCTGCCTCAGCACGTGGGTCTGGTCGGCCCTCAGCCAGCAGATGCCCTGCATCGTCCCCGCCAGGCCGGGGTACAGGCAGGCGGTTGCGGTGCAGCGGTTTGGGGACCTCCATGGCACTGATGCTGCTGCCGTTGGGGGTCTGGCTGAGCCAGTCTGCTGCAGAATCAAAGGGACAGGGAGCCACGAGGTCATAAGCAGAATAAACCTGTGGGTTGTGTGACCCTCCAGCACACCGGCTCACGAGAAGGTGCCTGCACTGCTCTTACCCCACCCGCCTCACCCCGCTGCTGTGCCAGGAGCTATGGAACACCCTGCTGCTCAGCTCTTGCTCCCAGCTCCGGGAGCAGCCTTGGGATTTTAAAGAGGAAACTGAATCAGTCCCATTCGGCCAGTGCAAAGAGCACCCCTGTGGTGCTGGGCCCAGAGCACCAGCAGAGCTCCACAGACTGACAGGGACAGGCTCTTCATCTACTCAGGGGGTGCTGATGCGACCCAGGGCCTCATCATTGGTGCCGATGTGACCCAGGGCTCAGCTGTTGGTGCCGATGTAACCCAGGGCTCAGCATGCAGTGACAACGGGAGCCAAGCGGGTGCAGAAACCCCTGTTCAATGGCTGAGCCCTCCGACAAGGTGCTAAGGAACTTGCCATGTCCTTACAACCAAACCACTACCTGAGCAGCAGTTACACTGGGTCTAGGAAACACCGCCGGGCCCTGACAAAGGGCTTCAATGCTCTTGCTCTGATGTCAAATGGCCAGTCCCACACCCCTCTGGGCTCTGGGGACACAATCCCAGCAGCACCCGGCCACCTTGCACCCACACACAGCCACTCACATTGCAAGAACCAGCCCCAGCTTGGAGAAGGCTGCAAGTGACAGCGAGGAGAAATCCCCGGGCAGTTGAGCAGTGGGGCGATGTGATCCATGGCTGAGCTTCCCTTTGCCTTCCTTCCTCACCAGACAGCCCTGACTGCACTAGGGAGCACCGTCCTACCACTGACACCTCTGCTACTCCTGGAGCGGTGCTAGAAGGACCAGGGTGTGGCGAGAGGCAGGTAAAGGGTCATTGACGGGCTGGGCTCACCTCCACCATCTTCTACAGAAGCGCCAAAGAAGACAGGTCTTTCCCTCAGAGGGCGTTTGGAGATGGTGATGGGCTTGTGCCGCCGGGCAGTCACGCGGGGAGGAGGCACCGGGGGGGCCATAGTGTCTTCTGGGGGGCCAGAGTAGATCTGTAAAGGCAGACACAGTCAGGTGACCTCCTGTCCCGGAAGCTCAAACAATGCCCTCCATTACCTGGTGTCATTAACAGGCCCCTCACAGCCAAGTACAGAGCGAGGTGGTGGAGCTCCTGCCCAGCCAGTGGCCACCTGCTGCCTGTGCCAAGGGCTTCCCTGCTCCTCTCTGCTCCCAGCAGCCACTGTTGTTGCCTGTGGCCCCAGACACCTCTGGCTGACCCAGAGGGTTCAAAAAGCCAGGGCTGCTCCAAACCACCCCGACCTGCCAGCCATCTGCTCCAGCCCTGCGACTCCCCTGGCTCTGGAGCAGGATGAACCAGTCGCTGTCAGGGACCAGCAGCACCCGCACAGCCCCAACTGTGAGGTGACAGAGGGGTTGGAGCCGGGTCGCTGCTTCACCGATGGCAGCCCTGAGCCAACGCAGCCAACCCGCAACCGCACAGAGCATGGACAGGAGGCAGCTCGTGCCAGAGCAGGTGAGGGGAGGTTTGGGGCTGGCAGTGTCAGACACATCAGGCTCCCACCCTGGAGCCGATACCATCTGTGGAAAGTGGCCCAGCAAGCCACCGCATTGTTTGAACAGCGGCGCTGCTGCCCCTGCAGCCCACGGCGGCACTGAGCTGTGAGGCACCGCGACGTTCTCTGGGATGAAATAGTGGCCCTAACACAATGCTGGGGAGGGCTGTCTCCTCTTCTCCCCGCTCCTGTGGCACCCCTTTGGTTGGGTTTGATGCCAAGGTGATCACTCATGTCAGTGCTTTCTAAGAGCTGAACAAGAACTCTGCTCCTGGGCAGCTTCGTGAAGACCTGGAGGAAGAACCAACCCCAACTGCCCGGGTCACAGCTGAGTTTGAAGCAGCCACTGAAGAGCGAGAGACAGGGAGCTGCAGGCTGCGAGACCTGAGCCTGCTCTGCCCATCCTGGGAGAACCTGGAGCTGCTCCCTTCCCAGCTCTTGGCAGGAGATGGCTGAAGCCCACAAGGCCAAGAGCTGGTGCCAGCCCCAGGGCAGAGCAGAGCCCTGGTCCCTCAGTGCCTCCTGTGTTGTGACAGAACAACACCGAGGGGTCACCCAGCACAGCTCAGCCACCTCCAGGAGGAGACTGAACATCCTGATTCGATTAAGGACCCCCCACAGTTCAAACCCCCTGGCGTCTCCCTGCCTCTCCTGGCCAACGCTCAGTTCTGGGAGCCAAGATGGGGGATGACAGACAAGACCACATCCCCACTTTGGCCACCTTGATCCCACAGAGCAGGTGGTATGTGCCAGGGCGAGGGTGGCACCTGGAAGAGGGTGGTGCACAGCTCCCTTAGCAGGGTCCAGGCTGGAGTAGCCTCATGCGCTGAGCTGACAGGAGCCCAGCGGTGCTGCGTAAGGAGCAAGCGCTCGGACCCCAGCCACTCTCACAGCACTCACAGAACATTGATCTCGTGAGGGGCTTCCTGACCTGCAAACTACACAGCAGCCCTCTGCTCGAGTGCTGAACGCACAGGTGCAGCCTCTGCTTTGCTTCCGCGGTCTAAACCCAAGTCCAAGTAGAAGAGCCTGAAGGTCCGAAGGCACCTCCAGACCTTTGGGCGGTCTGTGCAGTGAAGAAGGTGCTTCTGCAGCTATCATCTTATTTAATCTGACAGCTTCTCGTGTCAGAGAGAAGCTACACAAAAGCCTCTGTGAGCTCTTTCATCCCGTTCTCTGGTTTTGTCTCACTCTGCCCATCTGGGCCCCATTTGGTTGCTCCGACTCCACATTCACTTTCGCAAGGACCTGCTCTGCCAGCTTCAGCCTCCTCATTCTTTCCCATAATGGGATCTTCGTCCCTGTATGAGGGCTGCCCTGTCCGCAGGCAGCACTGCCCCAGCAGCAGCCCTTCAAGGATGTCTCCACACCCTACCTCCAAGGCAGATGGTCTGGACTCAGCTGCAAAGAGCTGAAGGACCGAGCTGACTCCTCTGAATCCGGTGCTGTCACCGGCAGGTCAGTCGGGGCCCTGCTGTGCTGACCTGAAGGCAAACGCTGCTCTGGTTTGAAACGCCAACACACAGCTCTGCCGGCCTCCTGCCACCCTGCCAGCCCTCAGCCAGCGCAGGTATCACAAGGGAGAGTGCTAACACAGACCCAAACCTGCTCACGACTGCTCCAGCAGCCCCAGCTGGCTGCAGCTGCCCTCCCCAGCACTGCCCCTACACCCAGACCCCAAGTGCGGTGCCACATGCTGGGCTGAAGTACTGCCAGCAGCCCCCCAGCACTGCTCTGCTCTGAGCTTGTCTGTCGCTGTACAGCGCCTGCTGGGACCAGCTGCACTCCTGTCCTCAGCAAAGGCAGGGGTGAGGTCCTGTGATGCCCAGGCACAGAACAGCTGGGGCTCTAACAGAAAGGTTCTTCTTTACAAGGAACAGCAAACATCCAGAGACTTGGGGTTTCCTTTGCAGCCAGCAAAGGGCAGCAGTGCAGTGAGGTGCCTGTCTGCCACATGTTGGCTCCTCCTGAAGCTTTCAGAATACCACGTTACATAAAGCATGGCAGCGCCGGAGAAGGGAGCCACAGCTCTCCAGCGTTGCCACAGCAACAGCTCCTACCAGCATGAGGATGGACGGAGCAGCCACACGCTGCACCCAGGCTCCCGGGGTGCCCCCAGGCCCTACCTTCCCAAAGTGCTCAATGAGGATCTCCACCACTATGTTCTGAAACTTGATGTTCATCATTGCCGCCACTGTGTCCTCCTGCGCCCGCATCAGAGTCGGCCCGAAGATTACCCCCATGTTGGAGGGGGACATGAGGTTCTCCCGGCTGTGCTCGCACACACTGCAGACAGGAGGGAAAAAAGGAACCAGGGTTGGGCTGAGTGTTTCCAAACAGAGCTTGTTCAAAGCAATGAAGGGGGACTCATAGAGAATCAACTGCTCCGCTTCACTTCAGCCCCCTTCGCCTGCCACCCCCTCTGGAGCTGAGATGTGTCCCAGCCACAACAGGGCGGCTGCTTGCCCAGGGGGAGATCAACGTGCTGACAGAAGGTTTATTTGAACTCTCCCCACTCCGGCTTCTCTGGCACCATCTGCACCGCCCACACCAAAGGAACCATTGACACGGGAACAGCCTTGTGCTCCGGAATGGGGCTTGGACACATCTTTTCCTGTCTCTGGAGGAGGGGGCTGGCTGCACGGAGCAGACTTGGGAGTTTCAATCTCTGCACAGCATCTCCTTTCTGGGAGAGCCACTGCTCACAGGCCACTGAGCCCTCCCAGCGCCAGAGGCTCCCAGTGCAAACATGTGGGGCAGCACCTGTCCCAACACCCTCACAGGCACAACCTGTCCCCAGCAGCAGAGCAGAGGGGAGAGACTGATGCTGACACACAATGAACTCTGGGCTCGTCCCGCGGCCCTGCTGTTAAAAGGGTTCCTGCAGGCACCAAGGGGAGAGGGAGCACAGCTTTGGTGCAAAGCCTTTCAGGAATAAACACCATGACCACAAGTGCAGCCCTATGGCTCTGCTCGCCAGACCTTCCCAGCTCTGCCGCTCACAAGGGAACGGCTCCCAAACCTGCACAAACAAACACGTGCAGGAAGGGGTGGAACTGGGGGCAGGATCCCCCACCTAGGCCCCACAGAGGGGACATGGTGCTCAGCACTCGCCCTCGAGCATCAGGGGGCAGTGCCAGCCCAGTTCCGCTTATCCCTGAGACAGTCCCATTGGAAAAGGGCTTCTCCGAAGGGCCACAGCCAGCCCTGTCACACAGGAGCCACTGCTGCTGCAAGCTCTGCTCCTCCCTGAGCTGCCTTCCCCGTGCCAAGAGCCGGCAAACACCCTTCCCAGCTCAGTGCTGGTGCCACTCCCATCACATTACAGACTTCTCCTGGCTCACCGGCAGCGGCAGCACTGCTCAGTGCCACCCAGCGCCCAGCAGGCCTGCACCAGAGCACAGTGACCTGCTGCAGCCTTCGTGCTGCTCTAAGGGCTCAGGGCACCAAACCCACAGAATTGGAGAGGAACCCAAAGCACAGCTGGGCTTCAGCCCAGGGATACAGCTCCTGCAGTCATTCCCAAACCGTAGACTCAGCCGGGGTTCCTCTCATTAATGGGGGCGGCAACAACTCCCAGCTCTGGAGTCAGAGGGTGCTTCCACTTCCAAGTAAACTCCTGCTCGGGGAAAGGGGAGGAAGGTGGCACTGAGAGAAGCATCACTTGGCGCAGCAGCTGGAGACTAAGGAACCTGCTCTAACGCTGATGCCACTCCTGCCCACACTTCGGCTCTGGAGAACACTCTGCTTACTTGACAAGGTGCTGGATGAGGAGCTCTAACATCTCTCTGTTCCTGTCAGGCAGTTTATAGACCAGCGCGTGGATGGCTCCCAGTCTGTAGTCCAGGTTCTCGGACTCTGCAAAGAAGTCACAGAAAGAGAAGCCAGTGCCCACCGCTGTCAAAGAAAGGAGTGGCAGAGCCAGAGAAAGATCTGTGGGTGCGGTTCCTTCTGCATTGTGGGTCTGGCTGGTGGTGGGAAGCAGAAGGGAAGTGGGATTAACATAGCAACAGGGTGCTCACTGCAAGGAACAGAACAAAGGGAAAGAGGCAGAAATGGAGCTGCAAAGAGTGCTCGGGGTGGTACGCAGCCTCTGAGCAAGGAAAGGGCAGAAGCTGGGCTCAGCCGAGATCATCCCTTCGCACCTTCAGCCTGCACCCCAGCACCATGGGGAACATGTGGCCTCTCCACGGGGCGTCTCACCAGCTCACAGAGCTCTAACACCCATCAACCCAGTAACCCGTCCCATGGGGAGAAAAATGGAGTCCCTGACCCAAGGAGGTGACCCTTAGAGACATAAATAACCCACAAACAATAAAAGGCTCCGTGTGAGAATCTTGCGAGCTGGGAAGCTTAATGGTGCAGGCTCCTGCGGGAGGGCAGGGAAGGGATCACGGTTCTATCCAAACACAGGCACCGTTGGTTTAACCAGTTCAGAGACCAACAGCCATCAGGCTCCAGCAGAGTCAGCAGGTGGTGGAAAACTCTCCTTTCCAAGAGTGACTGTTCAGGTGCTATCGATGCCCCGGAGGGCCACGCTGTGGCCAGGCGGGCACTCCCTGCCCTCCTGACTCCCATAGCCAGGGGAGCATGAGGATGCTTGAACCCGAAGTGTTGCTGTGTGCCCCGAGCTTCTACACAGTGGGGCTCCTGCTATGGCAGGGGAGCAGTTCCCTGCATGTCTCCAGTCTCCTTCTCAGCAGGCCAGCTCCCAGCACACTCTGAGGATGAGTCAGTCCAGAGGCATTGCGGTTTACTGGAGATGGCCACAGTCGGCTCAGCACTGGCAATGCCCACATTACCTGGCTGACCTCCACCTGCACCAGCCCCAAGAGCTGCAGCAGGTCCCGGTAGACACTTTGGATTCAACATCCCAGGATGGCCTCACCAGACCCGTCTGCTCTCCCCACCTCACAGGTTTCAGAGCAAATACAGCAGCACTGCTGAAAAACCATCCCTTGGGACACTGGTGCTGACTGCAGGCTGGACACCTCCGGCTTTCCAGAGCCTCCAAGAGCACAAAACCCTGTCAGGGAAGAGCACCGCCACAGCAAAGGGAAGAAGAGAAGGAACACCACCACCTCCCTTGCAACACTAAGCACCAGGAAAGAGGGTCACTTCTCTTTCTGGAAGGGGAAGCGGCCAGACCCATGGTGCTGGGCTGGCAGGGCTCTGATTGGTGTGTGCTGGCCGGGGAGGGACTTACTGGCAGCCTGGACCAATTCTTTGTGGAGCTTGTAGGTCATGACGGGTTCTGACAGGTTCCTGCAACAAGCAGAAAGCGAGCTGAGCTCTGTCAGGGCAGCGCGACCACTCGTGACTCAGCTCAAAGCTTGGCCCCAGTGCCAGCAGCTCCTAGTGGCACCAACCCTCTAGCCAGGACTATCTAAACAGCGCTCCTCGCAGGATGGGAGGGCCGTGAAAAACCCCAATGTTGTTCCTCTTCCCAAAGTCTTTGTCTTTTTTTCCCCCCTGTCTAACAGCCAGATGTTAACCCCTGGCAGCTCCCTCTGCCTCCCACGAGCTTCTCTGCCTCCTCCGAGCAGGTGTGACCTGCAGCCCCACCTGAGATAGAACTTCAGGGAGCTGGTAATCGTCTTGATGTCCCAGTCACCACTCTGGAGATCCACATCGCCCGGACACTTGGGATCTGGAAGATGAACAAAATGGCTTCAACATCAGGCCCACGTGGAGGCTGTTAGAAATGATGAGACAAACGATGGCAGAGAAGCACAAGCAGCAGCTGTTGGGAAAGCAGAGCCCCAGCGCCAAGGAAGCAGCAGAAGGTAGTGATGGTGAAGCCATGAGGGCACACTGCCTGTGTCTGGTTTTGTCTCAGCACAGGCAGGCTGGACAGAAAGGACATATCTCACACATCTGGTAACCAAAGTGGCCAGCTCCAAGCCCTCCTTTGCAGCTGCTCCCCTGAGGGCTACGCTGGAAACAGCCCTCCTGGCTGCACAGAAAGAGGGCAGTGCAGCAGGTGGGGAGCACAGCCTGCTCCTGCCTGCCCTCCCTGGGCAGCCACATTGCCTCTGGGGCATAGCAAGAGGTAAAGGACAGGCCCAAGGAAGGGGGGAGCTCGACTGAAGAAACAAACTGCAAGGTTAACTTCAGAAAACAAATAGGACTAGAGATGAAAAAAAGCCGTCCCTTCCAAAGCTGAGGATGAAATCCTCTGCAGCAGCTCTTTCTGCCTGGTTGGACTTTCCATAGTGGGCTCACACACAGCAGGGTGGCAAGTGGGCTCCCAGAGCAGTAAATCAAACAAGAGGCCACTTGCTGCTCGGGGGTCAGAGCAGAAAACCACAGAGATGCTCCCAGGAAGGGCGAGAATAGAGAAGCCAGTCCCATGGAGCTTAATCACGCCCCACAGAGAGCATCCACCAGCCTATGGGCTTGAGGGACACACAACGGCCAGAGCATGGCAAGGAAAGATTTGCACAGCCCCACCGCAGTGTTCCCCACACAGAGAGGCAGCCTAGCCCTGGCTGGAAACCATTCAGCAGAGCAATAGCTTCCCTTCCCACAACAGCCCTGTGTGACACCTACAGAGAAAAAGGTGCTCCCTGAGCTCCCCTGAGGGCCTGGGTTAGGAGGCAGCTGAGCCCATGGCACAAGGCACCTCCTTGTGCCCTGCATCGGCCAGGCACAGGCCCTGGCAGCAGGGATGCTGAAGGAGAGGGCAAGGGCTCATCTGTCCTCAGGCAGCATCCAGGTGAGGCCCCAGCACCCAGCTCTGAAGCACCCAGATGCTTTTAGCAGATGATGGGGGGGAGGCTCGACCCGCTGTCCCAGGTCACTGCCCCCTCTGCATGGTAGCTGCCCGCCTGGATCCCAAGGTCAGGCACACAAATGCTGCTTGCAAGGAGCTGCAGGAAAAAGGCTGGAAAAGGAGGGGTAGATATGTCTCAATGGAACCCAGACCCCTCTGTCCCTCTCAGACACCACACAACCAGCACGATGGAGGTGCCCAGGACAATGACTTCTCACCGAAGAAGGCATTCAGCAACTTCTGCACCTGGATGTTGCTGCCCACGGTCCGGTAGACTCCTTCACTGGTTATCCCTGAGCAGGAGAAAGCCAAGAGCATCAGCAAAGGGCCTCCCCAGCTGCTGGAAGTCCACAGGCCCCATCTAGTGGATCTGCTCTTCCAGCTCTTGGGATGCTGGCTCTGCAGAAATGCTCCTGCCCCAGGAACCCCACAGGCTTTGCCCCAGCCAGCTTTGCTGCCTACAGCCTTCCCAAAGACTCTGGGAATGCAGCCACCTCCAAACCCTGCAGCCATTTGGAAACCATTTCCTTTCATCTCGGAGCCCCCAGCAGGGCTGTGCACAGTACAGCTGGGCAGAGGGGAGCAGATGGGGAGCTACAGCCATCAGCCTGGCTCTGCCCTGCAGCTTTGGTTTGAGTCACCCTGAACCCCCCAGCCCCTGCCTGTCCCCAGGGGAAGCCAAAGGCTCATTCCATGGACTCCCAGCAGAAGACAGGAGACGCTCACAGCCACAGGAGGCAATGCCAGGCTGGACGACGGCTCTTCCTGGCGCCAGAGCCTCACCTCTTGTTTCCACTGCGTTGATGCACTTCCGTACGAACTTGAACCCGACCTCGTTCAGCTCCACTGTCCCGAAGGAGAGAGGCAGGGTCAGCTGTTGAGCACACGACAAGGATCCCTATGCTCTGTTTACCCCTAAATCCATTGAGTCACCCCCTGCTCTCTCCTTTCTTCCTGCCTTTAATCACAGAAGCATAAAATCAGAGCCCTGCCACGAGTGACTCTGGATCTGATAAGGAGGTTATGATTTGCTCTCAGAGCACCGCAGCACCTGCACATGAAGCTCCTCCACTTCACAGGACCCTGGAATTTCTGCCTGTCTGCAGGACCAGGTCAGGGAGCAAAGGCAGCCACCATGAAGCACCAAGTACAGCCGCATACCCCGCTGGCTGCTCCCCCAGTAACCTCAGACCATCCCTGTCCCTCCTGCTGGTGGAGTGGGGATGTTTTCCCCATACTGTCAGCACAGGCTGTCCCTTGTGCTCTTCCCCGGGTATCTGGAAGGGCTGCCTGAGTTCCTGGAACATGAAACATTGTTCTGTTTGGGGCAAACATCTGTACTGGGTTTCTCCTGCACTGTTGGTTTGGGATGAGGAGATCTGGCTTACCTGGGGGCAGCTGTCTGGGCTTCGGGATAGTTTTAGTTTAAAGCTACATTGAACTGGAAAAACCAGCTACCTCTGGACCAACTCGGGCCACAGCACTGGCACCAAAAACCACCTCACTGCCAGCTAACTGCTTCATGCTTCTCTCCTCCCTGAGCCTCAGCCATGGAAGCTCCACTGTGCGAGCACAGACCCACCTGGGACTTCACCCTGAGTGTGGGGTGCGACTTGGGGCCTTCCTAGTTCTGATCGAACAAACCCAGAATGCGGTTAGTCTGTGGAACACCGAGTCACTTCCCTCCAGGCACACAACAAGTCTGCTTGTGCCTTCCCTGATGCCCCTCTGCAAGCACTCATTATTGTTCCCTAAGGGCAGTGCTGGGACCCCAGGACACAGGACGGCAGCTTCCACCCATGGGAACACTCAGGAAACCTCTCATTCAGACTCTCTCCTCACTGCTACTCTGGAGTCTAGAGATGCAAAGTGAACTCCACACCCTGCCAGCAAACCCTGTCCCCCTACATCTGCAACTCAGTCTCATCTGACCCCAGTACCAGACACTGGGAAGAGAAGGGAAGAGTTCAGGGTGCTGCCACGGAGGGAAAGCAGTCCGTAAAGGCCCAGGGGATCTGCAAGGCAGAGGAACAGCAACAGAGGCCACTCACTTTCCTCCTGTTTGGTGATGGGACTGTGGTAGATCTGAAAAGAGGGAGGGATGGGGGTCATTATTTTCCAAGGAAAAAGCAGCAGCCCACAGCTCACCCCAAGGAGCCCGCAGCTCACCCCGTGGCTGCAGCCCAAAGAAGAGCCATGTCAGTACGAAGCCAGACACCTTCACTCCCACAACAAATGAGGCTTTGCTGATTTCCTTCCTTTCCCTGAAGCCCACTCCCAAGAAGAAGGGGTTTGTACTTTTTTTAGTTGTCAATAACCAGTAGGAGCCCTTTGTGATGGAAAATCCAAAGTCCCCTATCGCACAGTAACTCCTCCTGCACAGTGAGCCCCAGGCAACCCCTGAGGGAGCAGCTGCCTGGCACCCCACACTACACATTGCCCCATGCCCTTCCCTCTTGGTGGCAGTCGGATAAAAGCCCTGCAGAGGTGCCCTTATCCCATCCTCCTGCTCCCACACCCCACCCCATAGCCACACAGCCCTCAGCAGGGGGGTTGCCAAGGGAAAGGAGCTCTCCCAAGGCCAGGCTGTGCATTCCTACACCACACACCACGCTGCCTGCTCTGGGGGATCTCAGCGAGGGGCAGGAGCCGGGGCTTGGCTCAGACTGAACTGCAGGAGCCACCACCAGGCACAGACGGGCTGTGAATGCCAGAGCGGGGTAGTCAGGCTTCCCAAACACTTCTCAGAGTGGGGACAGACCAAATAATCAAGCAGAGACACGGCGCGCTTCGTAGTCCCTGGCACAAGTGGAGAATGTACCAGAGTACCCCACATCCCTGCTGCACCAGTGTGAGCAGGAGAACACAAAGCCCTGTCCGGGAGCTGAGCAGGGACAGCAGTGCAGAAACAGAAACAAGGGCTGTGAGGACCTGCCGGCAGAGGACACTGCTCGGCAGCAAATTCACAGCCTGGCAACAGCTCCTGGAACAACTCACCGGCTCCTTCCCGTCCATGGCCTCCATCCACAGCCGTCGGTTGGCTTCTGAGAGCGCCTGCAGCGTGATGGTCCCAGCCCTGTGTAGCGTTTGCCCGGGGACATGCGGGGAAAGGCAGCAGTAGGAGTTGTAATGAGTGGTGGGGAGGGACTTGCTGTGGGTTTGCAGGGTGGTTTGCAGGACACTCAGCCACAAAGCTCCTCACCTCTCGTTAGTTTCGATGTCAAAACAGAACCTTTTGTCTATGGAGTCGGTCTTTCTCCTCACACAGGATTTCAGAGTCAGGTCCAAGGTGCTCTAGGAGAGACAAGGGAGGCCAAGGTTTGAAGGAAGCCCAAGGGAAGAGCTGGGGTTCTTGAGCCCCCGGGAACGCATCCATCATCCCCACTGTGACTGCAAGAGCCATGGCAAAGGGGGATCGAGCAGACCCCTTGGCAAGGCCAGCCTCCTCCAGGACACCCTCCAGCTCACACACCACAGCGATCATCTCTGGGCTATGTCCTACCTGCCCTGGCTGGCCGGGGTTTGGGAGCTCTGCCCGTATTCCTGGCGCTTGCAGCTGTGAGATCGGCTGTGACCTGGAGCTGCAGACCACCGGAGCGCTGCAGTTTGGGAAGGGACTCGTTCCCCTCTCTACAGGGCCCTGTCCTGCATCCGTCACCCTTAGCAGACATGTTTACGGCAAAGATAACGACAACAGATCCCTTTAGTCAATGTTTTGGCCGTTTCTTTGCCAAGGTCCTCAACAAGGGCTTCCAAAAACTACATTTGATTCTATGGCTGCAGCACAGAGGGCTGCCACAGAACACACCATGAGATCATGAGCTGGAGCAGAGCAGCCTGGCTGGGGAGGCCCCCGGGACAGCCCTTGGCGGGGGCAGAGGAGAGCAGGCAGGCGTACTCAGCGGGACACCCTTGCGGTCCTCCAGCACTCACAGGGACTTGCCCAGAACTCCCTGACCAAACCAACCCACGGACTTGGTGAGAGGAGGAGCTCCCCACCCCACAGCTGGAGCTGCTGCCCTCTCCTCTGCTCCTAGTACCAGTACCACACAGCCTGACCAGCTCTGTGAACACAAAATCACTCAGCAGGGACTGTGAAGGTGCGAGGGCAGTGAAATGCTGCCTTTGGAAGCGACTGTGTGGTAACTTGAGGGACTGAGGTACCTGTAATCACTGCCAGCAGCCCCAGCGCACCCCAGGCTGCAGCTCCAGCACCAATCTGCAGGGAGTACTCCACGAATCAGCTTGTTGAGAGGCTGAATTTCACTGTACAGGTCATCACTGCCTGCGCAACGCTCACACGAACCCACCAGAGCCCACAGGGCATTTGAGAGAGAGGGAAGTGAAGCTGTTCTTCATGGAGCTGCTGCCCTCAGGTCACCCCAAGCTAGTGTGGCCAGGAAGGGAGGGGACATCAGGGCCACCCCGCAGCTCCATGGCCAGGAGTCTTTTTGGGCTGCCAGACAACGGCTCCTGACAGTGGGGCTGGTCCCTGCCACCCGGGAAGTGGCACTTGCGTCTATTTGCTTACAGGCAGAGATGCCGCGGGTAGCAGGAAGGCAGGGGACACCCGATGGCTGGGTCAGTGCTCCAAGCAGCCAACGCACCTGCTTGGCTCCAGGCTTCTGGTCCATGGGTGTCATTCGTAAGGTTTTGGCCTCCTTTTCGTACTGACAGTAATACTTCACCCAGGAGATGCCCAGGGCCCCTGCAGAGACACACGGAAGGCTGCAATCAGAGCCTGCACCGCAGCTGGATGTGGCCAGCAGGGCACAGGCAGTGTCCCTTGCATGTCCTCTTCTCTGGGATGGGCACTGCCAGTCTGTGGGGACACCTCCCTGACAGAACCCCACTGGCAAGAGCCAGGAGGAGCAGGAGCGAGAGGAGGAGGAGAGAAGAGGGAGGGAGGAGAAGAGCAGCTTGGGCAGTGGCCGCCTCCAGCCCTCCCAAAACGCTGCTGGAGAAAGGGCGTTTGTGGGACTCTGGTCGCAAGCCAGGGAGGTTTGGACAAGTGCAGCCAAGATTGCCCTGGCAGGACCTGACGTGTCTGGAATGCTTCTTTCACACAGACACCACTATTTTCTCCTGCTGATGAAAACCCGGTAGGAAGGACAACAGCGCCCAGAAAAGCCCCTGCAGTTCGTGCCTACTGCTGGCACACGGGATGTGCTGTTGCTTTTCCTTGCTGCCCTCTCCTCTCCCACAGGTAAAACACAGCTCTGGAGGTAATGCACATTTCTGCTGCCATTTGTTAGGCTGTGGTTGCCAGGAGGAACAGCTCTGCTCATGCTCGCTTTGCAGGGGATGCAGCAATGGAGACAGCAAACTCTGGCAGGCAGGAACAGCACTGCTCAGTATCTCAAACCTCTGCCGGGGTGGTTTCTTTTGGGAGCAGGACAAACACACAAACCCACCTACCGACCTGTGTGTGTGACCCAGGCACTCCCTGCTCACAGGGAGGTGGCTGCAGACTGGGGCCACAGCTCTGCCTGCCTGGCCACAGAAAGCTACAGTGAGTGCTTGGAGGGACTGGACTGGGTCTGCTTTGGCGCTGCACAGAATTGCACCAGGGTTTGCTCTCAAGCAGCCTCACTGTCAGCGCTGGGTAACACTGTGGCTGTGCTCAGGTGTCCTCCAAGACCCTGCAAGAGGGAGGCTGGGCAGGACAAAGGGTCTGTTCTGCTAAAATACAACTGCCGTGCCATCTGCCAGAGCTCTGGGCTCTCCAGCGCTGCAGCAGAGGAGTAAATTTCATTGAATTAAGCACAGAGCAATTAGCTCCTTGCTCATACAGCTCATGTAACCTAGGGAGAGCTCTGTGCCACCTCTGAGAAAGCTGGTGGCTCCAGCCACTGTTGATTCCCCAAGCACCAGCAGCTCCAGCCACTGGCGATTCCCTGGGCACTAGCAGGTGGTGACACCCTGGCTATCACAGCCCACAGTGCTGCTGTGGCTAATGCTGGCCTGAGCACAGGAGCCAAGTGAGGCTCCAAGCAGGGCAGCTGAGGCCCCTGTGTTCAAGTGCATTCAGGAGCCCACAGAAGCCATTACATTTCTCCTGAGTGTAGAGGTAGCCCTCAATGGTCGGCTGCCCAGGGAGCTTGCAGGTTAGGGGGGCTTCCTTCATCCTCTTCTTCAGGTCTTCCAGCTCCTCCCGTGTGCTGGAGAAATGATTCCTTGTCTGTGAAAGCAATGAGAAGCATATGTGAACGTGAGGTGAGAGCGAGTGTCAGGGTAGCCCTGCTCTGCTCTAGCAGAACTGGCCAGTCCCCAGAGAAAGCAGAAGCCACTCTGCAGATTCACTCCAGTTGGAAGAACAACCGGGCTTCTAGAGGTGACTGAAGAGAGAAGCAGGGAAACGAGCTGGGCGGTCACAGCTGGGAGGACACCTTTTCCACTAACAGAAACTGGGCAGGTCTCGGGGTCAGGCGGAGTGAAAGGCAGCATCTGAGCTGCTCCTCTTCCCCTGCTCAGGGAACAAGCCTGTTCTCCTACAGAGCCCAGGCAAGAAGTCTTCCTGTGCTCCCTGGGAGGGAATCGCTTCTAAACCACAGCCCCGTCGGTATGAAATGGAGGCATTTTCACACAAGGCCACTTCGACCAAGCAAGGAGCCAGCAGCAAGTCCAGTGTGGCACAGCCGATGTCTAGCAGGAGCAAGGGCCAGCAGTGAACAGCTGCAGATAACAGGAACAGGACATGTGTGACCCGGGAGCACATGTGGCTACCGGAGCTGGCGGTAGGCAGATACCATTAAGATCAAGGTTAGGGGCCACATTAGAGACATGAACAGTTCCAGCCTTGTGAAGCTGGAATAGTTCCTCAGGCTGGTTTGTGCCAGAGGTTCAGTGACAACTGCAACAGCCTCTTCACACAGAAGCTGTCAGGGACGAAAAAACACTGCCAGCACCTGCAGGCTCTGGTGTGAACTGAGGAGGAAACCACTGGGTCTACACCTCCCACAAGGCAAACACCCACAGACTGCAAGGCAGGGAAAAGCTCTGCCATGTTCAAACACAAACGAGACTACAGGACAGGGCAGGAACTCCTCAAGGCACTCACATTCTGCAGGCTGAGCTGGAGCTGCTGTTTGTAAGGAAGGAAATCCTGCGTAAGCTCCACTGTCAGGTTGTTGTAAGTGAAGAGGCTGTGGAGAAAAGCCAGCACCTGCCGAGAGGAGAAAAGGTGCAGATCAGACTCCTCTCCTATGTCCCTTCTCAGAGGAAATGTGGGCAGGAATCACCTTCAGGAGCTGTGTCACAAATGGAAGGGGTTTCCTTACAATGTTGAGGTCTCGCTATGATTTAGCCACCCCCGTGCCCCCACAGCCCAGCTTGATCACCCACACAGCTCTGAACAAAACACACCCATAGTGAGGGACCCTGCAGGGAGGATGAGGGCAGGGCTGCAGACTGCACTGAGTCTGGTGCCATGGCAAAGGCACCCACCCACGTGGTGACTCGTCCTTCCCTCATGAACTTGGTGCCCCTGAGCATCAAACAGGGGCGGAAGGAAGGGAAGCTCCTACCGGTTCGACAATGCTGAACTTCTTGCTCTCCTGCACCTCCTGGATCTGGTAGACATACTCCAGTGACGACTCAAAGAAGTTGTGACGCTCTTTGTCCACCTGAAGGTCAGCCTGGGGAAAGCAGGAGGTAAGGAAACAACACACAGCCCTCCTAGCCCTGCATTCCTCTGCGGCCACCAGCCACTCTGCCCCGCTTTTGGAAAAGGCTGCGAGAGGGCTCCAGCGCAGGTTCCCAACGTTGCCCAGAGCAGAGGACTGGAATGGGGGCTATTCTTCCCAGCCCGCCCTTTTCTGGCTCTCTTTCACCAACAGGCCCAGAGCCCTGCCTTGCTCTGCAGGGACCAGCATCTCCTGAAGAGCGTTTGCAAATCTAGCTTGGGCTTGCCCTGAGCCACAGCCCTGCACCGTGAGGACAAGGCTGCTGCTGTGATCCTCTCGTCTGGCTCCAGTCACCACCCAAAACCTGCAACTCCGGAGCTGCAGCAGCAGGCAGGACACAGTGGCAGGTCATGTTAGCTCAGCTTGCACCCGCTGGGCCTCCAAACACACCTGAACGCTGATCTGACAGTTGCTTGGGCAGATTTGATCTGGTCCAGCCTCCCTCTCCTGTCAGAGCTGATCTGGCAGCAGCTCCCATCCCTGTCCGTGGCTCTGCCCCTGTGCTCAGCTGCAGCTGGGTGTTGGAAGGGAGCATTTCCCCCATTTTAAGGATCTAGAGCAGCTGGTGCTGGTGCTCCTGGACCTAGCCCCTAGCACAACTGCACACGCACCTCCTGTAACTGGGACTCCTTCTTTCTGGAAGACAAGTGCAGATGGCGATCCAGCATGGAATAAAATTTCTCACCATCCTTCTCAAACTTTTTCTTCCTTTCCTGTGGAGACAAGAGTTGCAGCAGAAGTAGTTACTGGCCTTTTCCAGCAGCAACACACGGCTGCGTCAAGACCTTCTGTGCGATTCAGCATCCCCACGGAAAAACCCTGACCAAGCAGGACAGGAGGGAGGCCACTTTCCATTTGCTCTGCTTTCTCAGGCCATCGCCTGCTCTGCCCCCAGGCAAAGCCCCACAGCTTCCCTGTGCCAGTCTGGCTCTTCCTGGCCTGGTGCCTGTCCCAAAGCTGCCTGTGCCCGGCGGGTGAGCATGCTAACAGACATCTACATCAGATGCTGAGCCCTTGGGCATTGCTGGAAGGACAAACTCCTAAATCAAGGCCACTCCAGCCTGGCTGCAGCCTCCGTGACCAGCCCAAGCCGCTGAGGACCAGCATGCACACACGCTCTGGGGTGGTGCAGGATGCCCAGACCCTCTGTCTGCCTACTGAAAGCTCAAGGAACTGGAAAGAAGTGCTATGAAATCCCAGCCTCCTGTGGAACTACTGGGATCTCTCAACAGTTATCCCCTGCAACTCTTGAAATGCAGTTCTCTTGCCCCCACCAAGCAATCTGTGATGCCCATCCCGAGCAGAGCAGATGGTCTCCGCCAGGCTGGCAGACACCCATCATTTTCCTCACTCCCACAGTAGCCACCGCCACGTCTGAAGTTGCATTTCCCAAACACAGCCCTTTCTCTTTCTCCAGTAGTTCCCCTGCCATGAAGCACTGCTTCCCCACAGACTCCCCAGTCTGCCTAATGGGATGTCCCACACAGCAGGATGCCCAGGGCTCCCAGCCCTGCCCTTAGCTCTGCGGGGTCATCCCTCCTGTAACCATCCACTGTCTTCTCATCCACCACTCACAGCGGCCACTGCTGTACCCTCCCTGTGAGGTGAAGGGTTGTCCTCCAGTGGGTTTACTGGAGCTGGTGAACCCCATGCAGCTCCTCATGTCACCCAACGTTGGCATCTGCCAGAGAAGGGCATAGGAGCGCTGGCAGAGCAGCCTGCCAGTAGCACCCAGGCTCATGGTGGTGGCACCAGCATCCCAGAGCATCCAAAGGACAGAGGAGCTCCTGCCAGCTGCCTTCCTGCAGAAGGGTTTCTCACCCCAAGGGATTCCTGTTCCTCCAGCCCACGGACACTGCTGTTGCGAAAGCACAGGGACGCGGGACAGTGCAGAGGCACCAATACAAACAACCCCCACTGTAGCTAACCATCCGGAGCAGCTCAGACTAGCAAAGCTTCCGACCCCTCTGTCCCGCAGAGACCCCGTAGTGTGAGGAGAAGGGTATCTTCTGCTGCCATCCTCTACGACATGAGGACTTCACACCTCAGAACGCAGAAATGCGCGTGGAATCCAGAGAAGCAGAGCAAAACCCGCTGAAGCACTGCTGTGGCTGTGGAACCGCTGCCAGCACGACGGTCAAAACAAACCACCACCCTTGTGACTAACACCCTGACAGGGAAGCCGAGCCCTGAGCAGCATATGTGCTTGAGAAGCAGCAGTCACTGCATCTGTAAGGTCTACTGCTAGACTGTCTGTCTGGGCCACCAGATGCCACATCCAGCACAGCCACCAGCCTGCGCTTTGTTCCTGCATGGAGTCCCCGAGCCCCCAGAGCACCGATCAGCAGTGGAACACAGCACACCGAGACACAGGGACAGAAGCAGTGCTGGCGTCTGCAGCTCTCACCTCCTGCTGGGGCTTCTTACACCCCAGAGAGGGCCACAGCCCCAACCCCGACAGCCCAGCTGTCCCCCCACGGAGGTGGCATCTCAGCAGAGTGCAAGATTCAGCAGAGGGTCCCCTCTGCAGCGGAACAGGTAGTGGAAAGAACGAAAAAGCCTCAGTGAGCCATGAAAAGCTCCTGCTGCAGCAGGAGCTTGGGGCCAGGCTCCTTCAGGCAGTGCTCCTCTTCCTCTGCCAGCGCCTGGGTGTGGAGCACTGAGCTGTCCCCAGGGATTGAAGCGGATACCACAGAAAGGCTTGTTTGGCCACTAAGAGAGGAGTCGCCCTTCATCTCCTGCTCTGGCTGCTGAACACAGAGCTGAAAAGCAGGAAGATGAACTACCAATCTCTCCTGGTGGTCAGGCCAGGGCTCCTAGCAGCTTGTTGGCTGTGGAACACAGCAAACAGGACAAACACCACAGAAACCCATGCAGCCCCGAGCATCCTCAGGAAGCACCAGCACAAATTAGGGCCTCGTGAATACTCAGCACAGGACAGCATCACCTTCCCACCCAGCATTGCCTAGCCCCAGCAGCCATCCAACTCTCACCCCTGTGCTCACTAGGAGGAGCAGAGAACCTGCCAAGCCAGTGGCTCCTTAGAGCTCCACTCTGAGCTCCAGCAGATGCTGCTTCACCCAAGAGCAAGCAGAGACCCGGTAGCGCTCAGTGACCACCCAGAGGCCACAGACACCGGTTTTCACTCTTTTTCCCTCACCCACTGCCTTCCCAACTGCTCCCCAGCTCCAGCTCCCACAGCGACAAAGGGGAATCGCAGTGACTGTCCCCTCTTCTCTCACAATCACTGCTCATGTCAGCTCAGCACCAGAAGGTAGCTGGTGCTCCCAGGGACACCTGCTGTCCCCTGTGGAAAGACACCTATTCTACACCCCAGAGTGCAGCAAATGCTCCTCCAGCAGCCGACAGTGTGTCCAAACAAGCTATTCCCCTCTGGCTCTTCTGGTTTCCCTTCGTGTTTTCATTTGTTGTTTGTCTTCTTTTCTTTTTTTTAAAACAAACCAGCTGTCTCCTTCCAACAGGGACTGCAACTTCGAGTAAAACCCTCCAAAACCCAGCAACTGCAGGACCACTGCTCCCCAGCCCCAGAACAGAGCTTGTCCACAGCTGGGAGCTGGAAGCCAAGGAGACTGCTGTCAGGGTTGGGGGACAGGCATCAGTGGGGGGACCTGCGTGGGACCCCTGCAGCAGCACTCTAAGGGGTCTGTCCTGCCAGAGGGTGAGGAGGGCTCCCTTAATTACCCCTCCTTCCCTGCTTAATCAAGAACTGCACCACCCCGTGTGGCGCTCTGCTCATTTCCACCAAGCCTCATGGCTCGTTCACACAAACCTCTGCCAGTCAGCAATAGGCAGTGCAGCAGTGACCAGGGGAAGGGGGCTGGAGGGGGCTTGCAGTGGCTCCACTGTGTGGGATCTCCCCATCTGACCCAGGAGACTCCATACATCCCCGGGCAAAGGGGTTAATGTGCACGCTGATGTCTCAGCCAGACTGACTGGCTGTGTTCCAGCCAGAGCCACCACAAAGCCCTGATTCAGAGGCTCTTCCTATCCGGCTTCCCGCACAGGGAAATGAAAACATCTCAGAGAGGGCAACTCTGGCAAGATGTGGGGAATGAAGCAGAGGGCACAACCTCCCTGTCACCTCTCGTGTCTGCCCCACAGCCCAGGCCTGGCCTCTCTGCCCCTGGTGCAGACCAGGAGGACCCGCTCGGGCGAGAAGCCCTCATTTGTCTCACACTTTGTGCTGAGGGATGTGCGGGGCCCAGCAGAGCTCTGCAGGCAGCAGGTGGAGGAAGGCAATACCCTGCTGAAGGGCCTTAGACCAGCCAGACCCAGGCCAGCAGTGTGTCTGTAGGGTGCTCAGACAATGCCACCTCCCCACACATCCCATCGGCATCACAGGGTGCAGAGAGTTCCCCTGCAAGCAAATCCTCCTCCTGAGCTGCGGCAACATATTCCTCCAAGCCAAAGCCTCCCGCAAACAGCCCCTACCCTCAGCAACCTCTCTCAGGAGCTTCTCAGCATCACCCTGACACAGTCAGTCCCTGATGTCTCCAGCCATAAGCAGGGGCCGAGGAAGGCAAGCACTCCGCTGAGTGAGCCCACAGGTGCTCTGAGGGACACGGGTCTGCTGGCCAGGCTCTGGCCAGCTCCAAGCAGGAGGGAGAGCTCAGGACCCAGGGGCAGCTGTCAACAAAATTGTCCTTCCGCATCTCACTGCTGCCTGACAGGAAAACAGTCTGGAGGACACTCGAACACTGCATCTTTGCATTTAGAGACCATGGGCCTCTTGACTTCAGAGTCCCACAGAGGGCAAAATCAGTATGACCGTGTCCCCATGAGTCCTTACTAAACCCCTCAATGACTCTGCCCTCAACCCACGCTGGTCCTTTTGCTATTGTGGCCAGAGCAATCCATCAGGAGTGCATTTTCCCTGGGCACATCCACGTGTCTGTCACACAGAGCTCCTGCAAAACCCACTGGTAGGCAGGAGGTGAGGAAGGCTCTCTCCCCCATGCCTGCCTCAGGCAGCCTCAGCAGCGCAAGACCAATGGCCGCTGCCTTCGCCCCGCTCACGCTGCTGTGGCTTCCAGAGCACCGCCAAGCACACACAGTTGCATGGAGGGTTCTGGGGGGCAGGACGGTGGCCAAGGATTCGCTTCTCAAATCCTGGATTTATTAAACGTCAAAGACTCCAGATGGGCTGGGCCCAGTCCAAGCCCCAAGTGTTCTCCCAAACACCTCCAATTCTCAGCTGGGTCAGAGCCAGCCCCATTTCAAGCTTCCGCCAAGTAACGTGGAACCTGGGCTTCCTGATAGCAGAGCAGGGAAAAACAATCTCCTGCTCCCCACAGGCAGGGCTTGCTCTTCATAGGTTGTTTCCCTAAACGTTTGGTCCATCTGACAGACTCATTAGAAGCGTCACTTCAAGATTTCATAACAGAAACCCTGTGACTACCATCAAGCCCCAAGTGCTGGTTTCTGCAGCCCTCCCTCCGGCCCACTTCAGCACAGCCCTCTCTGCAGAAGGTCATTTATTCTCCAGGTACTGAATGAACAGTGGACAGCAGGGAGGAGGCAGTGGAGAGAATCTCCTGATCTCCAGGGGCGAGTGCTCCTTGCTCAGGATAGAGACACTGCTGGAGTCAGGCCTGAAGAGAACCCGAAGAATTCAGGAAAAGGTTTTAGAGCCTCTTGTGATTGAAAAATCAGACTAAAAGTCGCAGCAGGGGCTGCCTCATGCCAGCAGCCAACAGCCAGCGCTGAGCGGGGAGGATTCTGAAAGCACAGTTGAGACTGAGCACAAATGTTGGCTTCAAAAGCAGGAGGAAAAGATGAAGTCAAATGTAGGAAACAAACCTGATTGAACACAACCAACCAGCCAGTCCAGCCTTACCTTGGTAAAGCCTATTTGCTCCTTCCGGAAGTTTTCCAAAGGTTTGATCAGCAAGTCACTGGCATTTTGTACCTGCAGCACCAAGGGAGAGACAGTTTAGTAACAGGACACAGGGCTGCCTTCTCCTACAGGGACTGAACAGGGCTAGAAGCCAAGAGCTCTGGCTTCTAATGGCTCCGACTTGCAAACTGATTCTCTCTCTGTAAGAGAAGCCACTCAACTCTTACGTATCCACCTCTCCCCGCCTGAGAACCCCCACCATGGCATATGAGGCTCTGCAAGGCCCCACAGACTGCTGCTCCTCAGAGGAGGTGGATGAAGGCTCCAGGCTCAGGCAACCAGAAAGTAGCTTGAAGCACTGGTTCCAGCCCAACCCAGGCACTGGAACACAACCTGCTGTCCCCACTTCTGCTGCCACAGGCTGTATCCCAGGCTCTGGAAAAGGGAGAGGGAGGACAAGGGGATACGATGCTGCCACAGCCCTGTGGGGAACTTAAAGCCAATCAACGTGGGGAGAGTGTGGAACCCTCCGGCTGAGCCACCACATAGGGCTGGTCCTACAAGTGGGGGATAGAAACAGATCTTGAGAAGTGGGGCAGCACCCCTGAAGGTGCCCAAGATCCCTGAAATGATCCCGTGCTCCTTCTACCTACTGCCAGAGGCACTCTGCTACCTGGGGTGTAATTCATACCACACTAAAAGATCTTATAGTGGGTTCTCCCAGCCTCCTGCTGGTTTAATCCAGGCTCTTACTGGTTTTCTCCTGTTCCCTGCCTGCCTACAGACCCATCATGCGGACAGTGACGTCCTGCCAGCACAGCCACCCCTGTGGCACCGACCCAGCAGCAGCCTGGCACGAGGTCCTGCTGCTGCACAAGGTGGAGCAGAGCAGGGCCAAGCAGCGTATTCCTGGCACGCAGCGAGAGCTCTGCTGAGCCTAAACTTTGTGTTTTTCCTGGAACCAGGAGCAGAACGGGAAGCCAGCCCTTGCTCTGGAGAGGCACAGGGCACAGCGCAGCGGCAGGCAGTGGATTGCCCCACAGAGCCATCTACATCTTGTTATTGCTTCAGCACAGACCCAGGCTGCTCCCAGCTCTGCAGAACAGGAGCTGCAGACAGCAGGGCTCCACAGCTGCCTGGCAGGAGTGGGGTCAGACACTGTGGGCAACAACTTCATCCCTTTCTGCCCAGCACCCGCACTTTGCTGCCAGGAGTCGAACCTGATGACACCCTGAACAGGACATGGTACCAAATGCTCCCAGTGTTCCAGTTCCCCTCTCCTGTGAAGCCTCACACCAGGCTGTGTGGTGCTGTTTGGCCCCGATTCAGCATTTAAACATCGTGATGAGGCAGCAGTTGCCAGAACCTGGCTGAGATCATCTTACCATCATGGACCTCTCCAGCTCTACCTCCTGGAGTAACTCTGCAAACTCCTTAAAGGACTCAGCTGTGAAGAAGAGAAGAGGCTGGTCAGTGGAGCTGACACAGAACCAGAACACGGAACACACGCCGAGGTTCCCCAACCCCAGCATCTCCACCAAAGGCTTCCTCATACCAAAGCAGAGGTGGCCCCTTCAGGCTGAAACAGACTGAGGACAGGCTCTGCCGCAGCAGGCAGGATGGAGTTGCCTGCCCTGCCAGAATGGCTGCCCCCAGAACCTCTGCCCCAGCTGGGAAGAGCTGCAGGTGCTTTCCAGAGCCCAGCCCAGTCTGCACCATGAAAACAGCCCAGAACAACAAAGAGGTCCAACAACGTGAAGCAGGAAGCTTCAGTCTTTACATCTAAGGCCGAACTCTCCTATGTCCCCCAGAACTTGGATGAAGGAGAGGAAGCCTGGAGGAGGGAGTGCTCCCCACTGGTCAGTGTGGACTGGGTTAGGGATCAGCTACGCAAATTGAACATTAACAAGTCCATGGGCCCTGATGAGATGCACCCAAGGGTGCTGAGAGAACTGGCTGATATTATTGCCCTCCCACTATCTATCATCTTTGCCAAATCGTGGCAGACAGGAGAGGTGCCTGAGGACTGGAGGAGAGCCAATGTCACTCCAGTCTTCAAAAAGGGCAAGAAAGAAGTTTCAGGAAAATATAGACCAGTCAGCCTCACCTCCATCCCTGGAAAAATGATGGAGCGGCTCCTGCTGGAGGGCATCTCAAGGCACTTGGAAGAGAAGAAGGTTATCAGGAG
>VXBP01009264.1:263285-276693 GCA_013400115.1 Rhinopomastus cyanomelas | reverse complement strand
AATGTTTATAAGTATCTGAAGGCTGGCCAGGAGGGGGGGGACAGGCTCTTTTCACTTGCTCCCTGTGATAGGACAAGGAGCAATGTGTAAGTTGCAGCAGAGGAGGTTCTGCCTCAACACAAGGGGGAACTTCTTTACTGTAAGGGTCACAGAGCACTGGAACAGGCTCCCCAGGGAGGTCGTGGAGTCTCCTTCTCTGGGGACTTTCAAGGCCCGCCTGGATGCGTTCCTCTGTGATCTGTGTTAGATAGTTTTGTCCTGCTCTGGCAGGGAGGTTGGACTCGATGATCTCTTGGGTCCCTTCCAACCCCTAACATCCTATGATCCTATGAAGCCCGTAACTCCTACAGAAGAGGCAGCAGAAAAAGTCACAGACACTGACCCCCATCCCCAAAACGTGAATAATCACACAAAGATCTCACTGATCAGCTGCAAGAAAACCTGACACTTTCCCCTGGACAAAGCAAAAAGATAGAGCTCAGCCTGGGGAGAAAAGAGGGTCGATAGCCAAGGCAGCAGGGCTATCACCACGAGGGAACAGCAAGCCCTGCTCACTGCCCACAGACAGAAGATCCCAGAACATCAGGGGTTGGAAGGGACCTAGAAAGATCAGCCAGTCCACACTCCCCACCACAGCAGGATCCCCTAGATCCAGCTGCACAGGAACACGGCCAGGTGGGTTTAAAACATCGCCAGAGAAGGAGACTCCACAACCCCCCTGGGCAGCCCCTGCCAGGGCTCTGGCACCCTCATTGGGAAGAAGGTCCTTCTCACACTGATGGGGAACCTCCTCTGTTCTAGCTCACGCCCGCTGCCCCTTGTCCTGTCGTTGGGTGCTCCTGAGCAGAGCCTGGCTCCATCTTCCTGACACCCACCCTAACACACTGGGAAGAGGAAACCTTTCACCAGACGGGCACTCAAGGCACCAAAACCAGTAGCTCCACACAGTTCCTGGTTCGCCGGGTGGTTTCAAGACGAGGCCCGGCAAACATAGGCCTACGCATGCAGCAGGGCTGTGTGCCAAGCACCCATGGGCAGGGATCCCATCACCCTAGTGCTCCTGGGAACCAGCAGGGAGAGGTTCCCACAGACCCGCTCACCACCCACAAACAGCAGTGCAAGACCGCAACAGGAGCCATGAGCTGCACACCCACCTCCCTACTGCTGCGTGTGACTCCAGAAGGGCTTTGTGGAGCCCCCAGCTCTGTCTGAGGATGGAGCAAAGAACCTCAGAAGCACCTGGCTGACAGCAGAGCCCCTGAGCAGGGCACAGGCAGTGCCCTGCCCCTGCAGGGCTCCCATCAAGTGGGTGCTGGGGCACAGACAGCACCAGCCTGCACCACACACAGACAGGGAGAGGATGCATTTGTGCTCTATATGCGACCTGGAAGGCCCTCTCTCCTCATCTGCAGGAGAAGGACCTGTCCTGCCACCAAAACTAGCCCCAACAGTGCTGCACAGGCAGCCAGTCCGAGCTCCCAGCTGCTGAGCCAGACACAAAAGGGAAGAACCGCAGCCTCGTGACGCGGCCTCTCTGCTGGCACCACACAACCGACTTTCTTGTTGAGTCAGTAACTTCTGCGCGCTCCCCTGAGTGCAGGCTCCAGAGCCCGGCCCAGGCAACGCGGGGCCTGACGGGCTGCTATGCCTGAGTGCAGGGCTGGCAGTGCTGCCTCGTACTGGGATTAACCAGGATCATGTGAAACATGAAGTGCTGAGCTCTGGCCAGGGAGGGAATCATCCTGGGGACAAAGGGAGTCCAGCCTTGGGCTGACAGGGCAAATATCCCTGCCTGGAGTTTTCACTGTGGGGTGGTCGCTCCCCTGCTCAATAGCAGGAGCCCAGCATACATTTCCACCCCGCTGCACTGGTCCCTGCTCCACAAACACACAGCTCAGGCTGAGCCCTGCCACCAGACCAGCGGTGGCCGGGGGAGACCTGGGTGGATGCTCACAAACTCCAGGGCACCCTGGGAACTGCCTGGAGTGACTGATGGCCATGGCCAGAACATCTGCTGATCCAGCCAGAGGATCTCTGGCTCCTGTGCCCAGGAGGCAGGAACATGCCAACCGATTCCATCATTCTACTCCGGCCTGCAGGAGCTGCTGGTGCAAGGGACTGACTGATAGGGGACTGAGGGAGGATGTGCAGCCACTGCCAGTGACACCACAGACATCACCAGCCCTGCCCTGCCTCACTCTGGCAGCGTTCAAAGGGCTGCCAGCCCCGCTCCCTGCCCACACAAAACCACCTGTGAGTTGTATTTGCAGATGAAACACATTCCCTGACGAGCGATAAGAAGTGCCAGTGAATGTTTTCCTTTGCTTCTGCATTCTAAACATCAGAGGAGCCCCTGCCCTCCCACGAAGGCCTCTGGTCCTCTTGCAGGAGATGGGAGCTGCTATGGAGATGTCAACGCCCTGCTGCTGTTTCGAGACAGCAGGAGCCCTGCGGAGTAGCTCAGCCCCTCGGTGTAGGAGGGGGAGAACCACAGCACAGGCTCCTTCAGGGCGGCAAGCAAGGAGCTCTTCTTCAGAGAGCAAAACAAAGAGCTCCCAAAAAAAACAGAAGTAGGGAACATGCTTGTTTCACCACAGAATGTTTTACATTTGCTGTGAGTGGTTCCTGCTCTCCACCGCCCACGATCCCCACAGTCACTGCCAGCAGCCCTCCTCGCCCACCACGGGTCATGGCCCCGCTGCACCAGCTCTCGCAGCCCCACAGGTGCGGGCCACCACAGCTCTGTCCCCTGCAGCCGACAGAAGGGACCCTGCTTTCCTTGGGCAGCCCTTTGCTTCGCAAGTCCCAGCTCCCAGAAGGGCCGTTCCTAAGGCAGCGATTTCCCCTCCCTTGGTCAGCTGGGTTTGGAAACTCAGCACCTCTGCTGCTGTTAAATCTGGAGGCTGACTCATTTCCAGTGGGTTTCACCTAGAGCTTTCCACGAGGGAAATCAGGCTCTTGAAGGGGAGGCTGCAGTCTGTTTTGAACGGCTGTGAACACAGCAGCCCAGCGAGCAGCATTTACTTCCTTCCCTTTCCAGCTGCAGCTCAAAGACCTGCCATCAGCAGTGTCAGCTCGCAGCCACTCTGCAGTAACAGCCTGACTAAAGTAGATTGATCTTAGCTCTTCCTTCTTGTCCAACCACTAGGAGCACCCCCCACCATGGGCAGCCCCATGCCCTCAGCCCAGGCAGCAGCCCTAGGGTCAGACTTGAGGGGCTGGAGGACCTCCTGTCACCCCTCCTGCAGGCTGTGGCCACCGTAGCTCCTCCATCCTTGCACAGGGGAGCAGGATTCATCTGGAAAGAGCGGGGTTTAGGGCATTTAGGCCACTTGGTTTAGCTCCCCAGGAGCAGGAGCAGCTGGGGCACCCTGTGCCAGGCTGGCAAAGATGTAAAACAGCTTCAAATCCCCTAACAGATGTCTCCTCAGCCCCTGGCAGCACCAAGCAGAGCTGGAGCTGCGGAAAACGTCTGCAAGCTCCCCACTGAATTGGGAATGTGAAACTCTACCCGTGAGAGCTTGGTCTTGACAAACATGCTGGCTGCAGAACAGCCCATGGACAAGGGAGTCAGCCTCAGAACCACCAGCCCGGGCTGAATCCTAGTGGGGAAGGAGTTCCTGCATCCAGAAGAGCACTCACCGATATTGATCTCATCATCTGTCAACGTGTCACCGATGAAGTCGAACTGGAAGGACTGCAAAGTATGCGAGAACTTCTGCACTGCCAAGGAGTAACCTGGGAGAGGAGAGGGAGAGGGAGAGGGAGAGAGCTGTGAGGCTGGAGGTTTTGCAGAGGCTGCAGCTCTGGGGAATTTAACTATAAAACTACAGACCAGCTCAGTCACCCTGAGCCAGAGCCCTTCAGGAGTGTCACAGAGTCAACAGCCACGAGAGGCTGCACAGACCGTTCCCTGGGTTGGCTTTTTCTCCCTCAGTGCTGCGGAAAATGCCCTTTTCAATGTCAGGGGATGTCCCAGACCACACAAACAGTCAGCTGATCCCCATCAGCAGCCACATAATCTGGTTCCCCCTCAGGAGACACTGACATGTTCCCTGCAGGAACAGCCAGGCAGCAGCACCACTGCCATAGGGACAGTGTTTCTGCAGAGGCAGAAAACAAATATGGGGCAAACGACAGGGCTCAAACACCTTCAGCCCCTCCTCAGGGGTCACAGACACAGAGCAGCCCCAAGAGGAGCTGGGCAGAGCAGTGCCAAGCACAGAGAGCACACACGTTGGGCTCCCCAGAGCAGCTACAGATGGCCCCAGGACCCGCTCCTGGGCCACGGGTGAAGAAGCACTCAGTCTTTGAGCAAAGACACTTCCTGATGGCAGCTGGCGGCTCAGCCCAAATTATTTTTGGACTTCGCAGAGAAGCTTCTAGCCAAAAGGATCCTTTGTGTCTTCACATCCTGTGTGGCTGTTTCACAGCGTGGCCAGTGGGTCTGCGGCTGCGAAGGCGTTTGCTGGTGCTGGTAGGGGAGCAGCAGCAACCGCAGCTCAGGGGCCCGGCACCCAATCGCCACCCTGCGATGGCTCCAGCAGCCACAGGTAACCCCTCACCACAGGACGAACTGCACAGGAGAAACCACTTCAGAGCCCAGACTGATGTGGTGGGTTTTGCAGGCAGCCACAGCTTCCTGCACAAAGCCGCTGCCGCTCTGGGTTCGCCAGCGCACGGGAGGAGGCTGAACCTGTCCGACTCGGGGAATGGGGCACAGACACAGAAACAAAAGCAAAGGAATCAGTTTATGCTCTGATTTCCGCTGCTGCTTTTTCCCCAGTGTTGGACTCCAGCTGCGGGCACAGTGCCAGCCCAGACCCAAGACCAAGCTTTGTGAAACTCGGGGAGCTGCACGTGTAGGAGAACCGAGGTCAGAGCCGAACTTGGATAGCAGCTCATACAGCCCTGCTTCACCAGCCTGGGGCAGATACTGCTGCGAGGGACCACATTGGGTGCACATGTGGGGTGGACAGTCCACCTGCCTGCTCCAACAAAATGAGACCTGCCTGATCACCTTTGGCATTAGCTGTTAGAGTCTGGGGGGAAGTAAAGGCCAAAAGGAGGTGAGAATTGGTGAGGGCTGGCATCTGCCCAGCACAGGCTTCCCCCTGCTCTGCCAGCCTGAGGAAAAGGGTGATGATGGTCTGGGTCTGGGTTTGTCTGCTCTTTTCCTCTCCAGATGCAGGGACAAATGACCTTGTCACCACAGACATAGGGTTTGATGAAACAAAGGGGAGAGACAACTTAGACAACCCTGAACTGGACACTGGAGAAAGAAATCAAGGGGCTGTGTGAGATCCCAGCAGGTGCCCAGGCTGCTCTGCTTCCCTCATTCCCAGGCCAGGAGCACCCAGGCTCCGCCAGCTCTCCCCAAGGACCTCTGGGCACGCAGGGACAGCCAGGTCTCTGCTCTCCCCTCAAAAACCTTGTTCAGCAGTTTCCTCTGCAGGGTCAGATCATTCCCCCTGACAGAGCAGACTGAAGCATGACTGTGGCTGTCTGAGCACAGCTGCTGGGGGGCTGTGAGACACAAAGGGGTGACCTCCAGCACAGAATGAGGTCAGTGACTTGATGGAGAACCTCAGCAAATAATCCCTCCCTCAGTCCCCACAGCCTCCCCTTCGGGATGGGGCTGGCAGCTCTCACTCTGTCACTCAGGGGAATCTTTGTTCGTCCCCCACAAACCCTTCTCAACTTCCCTGGAAGCTGCCAATGGCCCCTGCTCAGCCTCTGCTCACTCTGCTATTGCAGTGGGTGAACTCTAGTCACACCATTCCAACACCCATCCTGACCCAGCACCAGGGCTCTGAGCAGCCCCCAAGGCAGCTTATCGTGTCCCACCTCCCCAGTCAGTTATGTCTGTCCATCCATCCATCCATGCACCCAGTCCTTTCTCCCTCCCCTCCACGGGGCTGGCAGAGCTGACACAAATCCCATTTCAAACTGGAATTGCATGTCCCTCTCTAAACGCTGCCTGGCCCCATGGCTCACTGCCCAGTTGCCATGCTGCGAGAAATCCTCTGCCCAGGCTACAGCCTACATGTCAGGGCAGCTTAACAGGGCAAACACTCCAAGCAGCCCTTAATTCATCCAGTGCTGTTTGTTTTTGCTTGAGATACGGAATTTTCTTCATTTTGAGGGGCCACTCTCATCCTCACCAGCAGTACAGCAGGGTGTTCACCCATGGGCCACCCCGCAGCTGAAGGTTGATGGCCATCCCCACCATCCCACACTGAGGTGGCGCCCACCAAGGACATTCCTGGGCTGGCCGGGACACTGTGTGCAGACCTTGCCATGGCAAAGGCACTGTGCACGACACAGGGTCAGGAAAGGAGGGATAGCCAGTGCTGCGAGCGCCTGGCGCAGCTCCGGAGGAACCTTTAATGGAAACCAGACTCCTTGGGCCCAACGTGACTTGTCCCCGCACACGTAGCAAGCCTTGGCTGAACACCGGCTCCTGACAAACACCGCACGTGCATGTGGGACAGGACGGGCGGCACCACGTGCTGCTGCGGCTACAGCCACAGTGGGGGTCGCTGGGCAATGAACTCCGGGGTGATGTGGCAGCTGGCCTGCCGGGCACCAAGGCAATAGGAGATACCCACGCACGGGGCATCCAACCCGGACAGCATGAGGACTGCTCCAACCAAAGACACGTGCTGAGGAGTTGCCCCTTCCCTCAGTGGCACCCGAGCTGTGACATGGTGGCACCAGGGGATGGGGGGGCCATGGACAAGGGGATCTCACTGCAGGCAGCACTAGTGTCTTACCAGCACCCAGAAGACCTACCTGCTCTGGGTACAGCACAACCTGTTTCCATGGCAACACACCGTGATGAATCCCATCAGGAATTCTCCAGCGCTCTGCCTCATTACAAGTGTCAGTGGGTGATGCCAGCTCTCACCATCTGCGGTCACCATGATCTACTGTTCCAGCAGCAACACATCCCCTTTGCCCTGGCAGCCGGAGGGCAGAAGCGTCAGTCACAGCCACAACAGCCACAGGAGGCACCAAAGGAACCTTCCGGCTGTACTTGTGAGCACAACACACCTCCTGCAGCCCCACAGCCTGCCCAGCACAGACCCACAACCAACGCACCTCCTGCAGCCCCACAGCCTGCCCAGCACAGACCCACAACCAACGCACCTCCTGCAGCCCCACAGCCTGCCCAGCACAGACCCACAGCCTGCTCAGCACAGTCTCACAACCAACACACCTCCTGCAGCCCCACAGCCTGCCCAGCACAGCCCCACAGGGATCCTCTTCACAGCCTTTTGAGGCAGCCTCGGGTAGCCAAAGGCCACAAACATCTGGTGTCTCTGCAAAAGCAGCAACTACAGCTGGGAGCTCTAAGACAACCTGTGCTTATGCTTTTCCCCCAGCACCCAGAACTTCAACAGAAGGGAGCCCCAGCGACAGAACAGACCCCCAGGGGGATGCAGCCCCAAGCACCACCTCATCCTGCTGCAGGAACAAGCTGAAGAGATGGAGAGCAGGGCATGGAGGTGCTGTGCAGGGTGTCACAGGCAGGTCTCTAGGAGCTCTGTGCTCCTTTGCGGAGGATCCCACTTTTCCAAGTGTCAGCCTGCATCTCCAACAGTTCTCTGCTGCTGAGAGGGGAAAACATGTCCCCAGGAAAGGCTGAGTAGGAGTGCCAGTGACCACCCTCTGGTGAGGGCTGCAGGGACCACCAGGACCCCTGAACCCCACACTTGGGCTGCCTCCACTAATGTCACAGGGATATGATGTGACATGGAGAGGGGGTCACAGAGATGCAGGGAGAAATCAGTGTGACTGAGAAATAACCCCCTTTACACCCACCAAGTCCCTCCTGCTGTAGGGGAGAGCAGCTGCAGAGTGAACAGGGGCAAAGCAGCAGCTCAGGTGTGAGGAGGAGCTCTGCTTTCCTCTTCTGCTGCTGCTCCAGCCTGACAACCACACAACCAGCTGCGCAGCAGGATTTCTCCTTCTTTCCAATGAGCAAACAAAAGATAAAAAAGTTCATCCTCTACTTAGGAGGATTTTAAGCCAAGGACCAACTTTATGGTCAGGAACTGACCCCTGGAAATGCGTTTTTCTCAGGGAAATGCTGCAGCACCCTGATGCCCAGCAGCCAAGGATGCCCCCGAGTTTCCTCCTGTGTTCAGTCACCACAGCAGGTTTTCCACTCCCTCGTGGATAGCTGTGCACGGGACATGCAGCCACGAGAAGCACCACCCTACCTCCCGTACACCCAAGTCGGGGCTGTCCTCCCTGAATAGGGAAGAATGTGCCTATTGCCACCAGCTCCCACCTCAGACCTTCCACGGACACGGACTGCTCCTGCCTGGAGAGGAGGTTCTGGACACAGTACCCAACCCTCTAGTCTCTGGGGACTGTCCGCACGGGCAGCTGTGATCCACGGGGCAGGGTCCTGCTTCACACTGCCATGTTTACACAGCATGGGGGGCTGCGTGCCACCCCCAAACACTGTCCCACCAAAAGATCTCATCACTGTGACCAGTGAGGTGGCCCCGACAGAGCACAGATGTGCCACGAGGGGTGTGAGGAATGAGTCCTGATGCACAGACCACTTCAGGACACGCCACAGATGCTCCACCACAAGTACCTGCTGCAGTTTGCAGATGAAGGGGAAGAAACAACCTTCTGGTCAGCCATCTAGGTAGCCCCACACCCACTCAGGCTCCCTGCAAGGAACAGAGCAGTCATTCGTTGCTCCACCGACCAGGGATGTGCACCACTGGGTGACCACAACTCAGCCCAGCACAGGGCATGCAGCACTCCACACGAACCCAGGTTGTTCACAGGTGCCCCAAGACTTAGGAGATACTATGGGGACTCACAAACCCTGGCAGGCTTCCCTAAGGACCCTCTGACAGGGCTTTGCCACTTGCTAGGAGCAAACGGCTAACGTGGACTTCTGAAAATAACCCCCAGTGCTCTACAAACCTCTCATAGAGGAATTCTCTGGATGCCTGATACCTCCATGACACATTCATCCTCATAGCCAGCCCAGTCCTCACCATTACAGCCCCGTGAGCTGCAGGGAGGAGCAGGGCTGTGGTTCAAGAACAAATTCATTTCCCACCAGCTCTCTGCACTATCACCCAGATCAACCCAGTGCCCAGACCTGCTTGGCACCCCAGACCTACCAGCACCCCAGGTTGATCCAGTGCCGACCCACCCAACGGTCTCCCACTTTCCCCCCACCCAGTTTCTGTCTCCTGTCCTGCACCTGCTGTCTATCATAAACTGTCCTGGCCACTTAGGCAGCCGTGGGAAGTGCACGGACCTGCTCAACAGGCTCCTTTCATTAGTCACTAATTAATTAAACAACCAATAAAAGGATGAGTGCGCGGTTCCTGACACCTATCCCCTGTTCCTTATGGTCCACCTCCTCACCCCAATGAAACCCACAGCCCTGCAGCTGGCTGGAGATGCTGGCTGGTGACTCCAATGTTTCCATAAAGGACAGAGCACAGGCTCGGATTTTAAGGTCATCGCTTTGGAAATACCAGGACTGAAGTGCCCAGTAAGCACAGGACCTTCTCCCAAGCCAGCCAGAGAGGGGTGGGATAGCACACAGACCCCCATTCCCTGAGAGAGGGAAAACCTTGGATGTTTTTCTGGCCTTACAAAGCAAGCCCGCAGCCCCACAAAGCTGGAGAAGTTCCTCCAGCATCACTGAAGAACAGCAGAGAGCCCACAGCTCGTGGCCAACTGCAGCAGGAGCTAAACAGCAGCAGCCCTAGAAATCAGCAGAAATGTTGAAACACACCCAAAGAAATCCTACTACACCCATCATGCTGCCATGACACAGGGAAACATGAGTCTTCCCCACTCCTCTGACCCCCAGGCTTACAGAGAAGTCACCTTCCCAAATTCCAAAGCACTCCCATCTCCCCAGGGACCAGAGGGGCCGGACAACCCCACTCAGCAGTCATCCCATGCCAACCCCTATTTCACCCCAAAATCTCACACAGGGAATCGAGCAGGGGGTGGCTCTGCCTGAGGCGCCTACTCAGGTACCTGTTGGTCACCATCCTGCAGAGACAGCTGCCTGCTCCCTGATCCTGGGGACAGGGCTAAGGGATGCTGACCAATGGGCAGCCTCTCTGAAAAACAAAACCCAGAGTAATCTGAGCCCCGGGAAGGAAACAAGTCCTGTCCTCCTCTGGGGTAGTGAGCTGCCCGTGGGGGCTGCATCAGGAGGACCCTGTGTGAATCCTCATGGTGCTCGGAGCCAGCTGGCGAGGACAAGCTCCTGTCCCTTTGGCATGGCCTCACTGGTGAGGGCAGCAGGCAAGGGTGGACTCCAAGCACTGTGGCTCCTGCTGTACTGGGGCAGGACAGGCACAGGGAGAACAGACACCAAAGCAAGAGCCTCTTCTCTAGGGCAGAGCACCAGCAAACCTGCCAAAAGCCCTCCTGGCCCCCAGCCACCCTCCAAACGCCAAGCAAGGCAGCACTAAAGGAGTGAGTGGAATCCAAGTGCACAGAGCCCAGGGAGCCTCTCTGCTGCAGCACATGATGATTTCAGAGTTTCCTTCGATAAGAGCACAAGAGGGCCAGGCAGGTGGCCAGATGAGTCACACACAGAGCAAGCGCAAGGCTCCAGAGCGGCTTACAGCTTACGAGAGATCCAGGGTGGTTCGGTGCTGGGGGAGTGTGATTCTTTCCTGCCCCAGGGCTCAGAGCCACAGATGACACTGACACAGCCTGTCCCGATCAGCTGGCACCACCCAGGAGCCCCCTGGCATCCAACCCAACCCAACCAGCAGCAGGACAGCCCAGACCCACCCACCCTGCAGAGCTCAGCTACATGGGCTTCACCCAGAGCCACCCACCTCTCCAAGGCCCATTAGGGTCTGTCTCTGCACCACAGAGAGTCCCTGGCAGGTGCTAGTTCCCTGCACCACAGAGAGTCCCAGGAACAGGCTGTGTCCCTTGTTGTCCACTTTCATAGCTACAAGGTTTAGTTCCATTAACAAAACTACCTGTGTTTTAAAACCACCTAAGCTCAGCTCTTCACAAGCAGCCTTGGCTGGAGGAACAGGATAAAAACATGGGAGACAGAACAGACGGCAGAGAGCAACCAGAATTCTGGGCTTTACTGGTGTTTGCAAAATCATCTCAGGCTCCTACCATCCCCAGAACAACCTGTGACTGCATGCTCACCTGTCTGGCGACTTTGGGGCTAGAGAGGCACACAGGCCACCATAGCAGAGCCTGGATGTGCCCCAGAACAGACTCAGGACCAGGGGCCAACCAGCACTGCATGCGGGTGGGTTCTCCACGCAGGTCCATCACGGCGCGGGGCGAGGAGCAGCATGGCCAGGACCCTGCCCTGAGGAGGCTGTAGCAAAGCACAGCAGGGCCAGCACTGCTGCCCCATACGGGGCAGCACACGGCAAAGTGCAAAGCTGTTGCAAAGTGGCCGTGTTGCAAAGCTCCTGGGCGAGCCATCATCACATCTGTAGTGGACAGCATGTTACCCACAGGGCAGTGAGCTCTGAAAACTTCTTGAGAAGAAGAGGCAGGAAAGCTGAGGCCTCACTCAAGCGGTGACTCACAAGGAAAGTCTTTGGTCAGCAGCAGCGCTGCTTGCGAGCCCATGGGCTGCGGGACACGTTACAAAACACAGATAACACCCACATCCTCCCCAGGAACCCAGAGAGGATGCAGGAGATGGATGAAAGGCTCTGCATGGCTTGTGTGTGGTAGGAGAGAAAGAATCTACTCAGACATATGAAAGGACTCAACCTCTGGCTCCAGCACACAAGGAGCTCCTGGGCACCGGGGCACTCAAGGGGCTGGAAAACCCTGCACAAAATACTGCTGGCTTGGGTCAGTCTGGGCGGAGCTGGCATACAGGGCTGGGAATGGACCCTGCCTTGGGCTTCTCATCAGCAAACCAGTCCTGGGCCATGCGATGGGGACAGAACAGCTGGAATGGGGACAAGGCAGTATCTCCTGAGGGGGAGACTGGGATCCAGAGCCAACATGCAGATGGGCAAGTTGCTCCACCCTGGAGCAAAATCAAACAAACACTCAGCAACGAGCTCTGGCCACTGGAGCGGGCAGATAGGGCCTGTGTGCTCCACGTCCTTCCTGCTACATCTGGCGATAGGGCTCTGGCAGCTGGGGGAGGATTGGCTTTTGGGAAGGGTTTCTGCTTATTCTTTCTGCTGTTTCTGGTTAATGCAGGTCTGGCTTCGATTTGTGCCAGCCTGGGGCCCTAGATCCTGTGCCCTGAACCCAGGAGGACCAGCAGCTCCGGTGTGTCCTGGCTGCAGGCTCCCTTCTTCCCCCCGGCCAGGGCAGCACTGTGAGATGAAGCCCCTACAGGGCCTGTAGCACAGAAAGGGCTCTCTGCAGACCGAGCATCGCCTCAGGGCTGCTGCAGGGACCTGGAATCTGAACACCCCCTACTCAGAGGTGGAGGGCAAAAGGTGGGATGATTTTTTCCCATGGAAGGAGTAGCACTGGGCAGCGATCGAGATGTACAGCTCAGTGCGAGCAGAGCGTTTCCAGTGCCACTCCTGTTACCGGCTCTGTGTTACCAGTACTGCAGGTAATGTGGCCTCTCCCAGACACAAACACACAGATGACTGCTGCTGGTTGAAGCAGTGAAGGTTGAGTGTTGCCTTGGTTGCAGTTGTTGGAGTTCAGGGTCTCATGTGGTAGAAGCAGAATAGCTAGCAGAATCACAACCCCACGCTTCAGGAGGGCCAACTTTGGCCTTTTCAAGCAATTGCTAGGGGAAATCCCATGGGACAGGGTACTGGCAGGTAAAGGAGCTCAGGGTAGCTGGTTAACACTCAAAGATCACTTTCTTGCAGCACAAGAAAAAGTATTCCAGCAAGAAATGAGTCAAGGAAGGGAGCTAGAAGACCTGCGTGGTTAAACAGGGAGCTGCTAGGCAAACTGAAGAAGAAGGAGGGTCATAGAAGGAGGGAATGGCCACTTGGGGTGATTATAAGGCTCTGGTGAGAGAATGTAGAGATGCAACTAGAAAAGCCAAGGCCTCCTGGGAATTAAACCTTGCAAGAGAGGTCAAGGGCAACAAAAAGGGCTTCTTCAAATACATTGCAGGTCAAACTAAAACTAGAGGCAACGTAGGGCCCCAGCTGAATCAGGTGGGTGCCCTGGAGACAGAGGATGCAGAGAAAGCAGAGATACTCAACACTTTCTTTGCCTCTGTCTGTACTTCTGGGGGCTGTCTTGATATCAAGCTCCAGACTGCTGAGACTCCACTGGAAGCTGAGGCAAGAGATGAGCCTGCCTTGGTTGATGAGGACTGGGTTAGGGATAAGTTGAGCAAACTGGATGTACACAAATCCATGGGCACAGATGGGATGCACCCGCATGTACTAAGGGAGATGGTGGAAGTCACTGCTAA